>PVLA01008524.1:0-87459 GCA_004027455.1 Hydrochoerus hydrochaeris | reverse complement strand
CCACAACCAGTCCTCACAAAGGGGTTATCTAGAGGGCCTCCAGCAACCCCCCTGGAGTCTCCACCCTCGACTCCATATTGAGCATTACATAAAAACATACACATGTGAACTACACAAATTACAATTATCAGTACAAAACATTCCAAGATCCCCACGCCCAATTCCCACATGTGGTGTCCTTTTCCTGGGGAAGCGATTGACACAAGGCGTGGATGGACTAGGATGCGGCATGGACAGAAAAGGGCGCCACAATAGAGGAAATCAAATTAGAAGTACTCTCCCATGTAAAAACAGAAATAACAACCTTAGTAAAGGAGTTGCTGAGTGCAGCTAAAGAAGAAATAGAGAAAAAAGTACAGGAGCATAGGAAACTGATTGAAACTTTGAATGAACAATATAGAAAACATGTAGAATTCATGAAACAAACTCAAAGAGACATCCAAGAAACAAAAAATTCTATTCAAAGCGTGCAAAACCATTTAAATGAAGCTGAGGATAGGATTTCAGACCTCGAGGACAGGATTGCAATTAGTGATCATGAAAGGATAGAGCTTTTAAAAATAACAAAGCAGATGAAGTGGCAATCCAATAGCTTCAAGATGATGCCACGAGAAAAATGTAAGGTTAATAGACGTCAGTGAAGAGGCAGTAGTCAATGCAAATGACATAGCCAAAATATTCACAGAAGTAATAGCAGAAAATCTCCCAAACATGGGGAGAAAATCTGATTTGCAGATAAGTGAGGCATATAGAATGCCAAACAGTCATAGTCAACATAAATCCACACCCAGACACATAACAATTAAGATCTCAGACATACAGCATAAAAACAGAATACTAAAAGCTGTTAGAGAAAAGACACAACTCACCTATCAAGGAAAGCCCATTAGAATCACAGCAGACTTTTCAGCACAAACACTTAAGTCAAGATAAGCTTGGAGTGAGGTATTTAAAGCCCTGAAAGAAAACAACTTTTAACCCAGACTGATGTACCCAGCAAAACTTTCATTCAAATTTAATGGAGAAACAAGATACTTCCATGAGAAAGAACAACTGAACAAATGCACATCCACCAAGCCAACCCTAGAAAGAGTATTGAAAGACATACTAGACAGAGATAAAAATGACCACAACCCCCAGAACCACAACAGAAAGAAACCACCAGGTAGGACAAGCAATTAAGCAAGGGGGAAAAGCAGAAAGCAAACAACTGGAAAATAACATGGCAAAGTCAAGCCAGTACATATCAGTGATATCCATAAATGTAAATGGCCTCAATTCACCTATCGAAAGAAATAGATTGATGGAATGGATCAAGAAACAGGATCCCACAATATGCTGTATACAAGAAACACATCTGACACAAAAGGAAACTCATAGATTACAAGTCAAAGGATAGAAAACAGTATTTCATGCAACAGGAACCCAGAAAAAAGCAGGGGTAACTGTTTCATTTGCAGACAATGTGAACTTCAAACCTAAAATGATTAAAAGAGATAAAAAAGGTCACTACATACTTGTTAGTGGAAAAATTCAAGAGGTGGAACTAACAATTATATATGCACCAAATACAGGAGCACCCAATTATATAAGACAGGTACTAACAGACATGAAAAACCAAATACACAATTATAACAGGGGACCTTAACAGCCCATTGTCACAAAGAGATAGATCAACTAGACAAAAAGTCAGCAAAGAAATAATAGAACTGAATCATACCTGCGAACAATTGGACTTAGTCGATGTTTACAGAGTGTTCCACCCAACCACATCAGAATACACATTTTTCTCAGCAGCACATAGGACATTCTCCAAAATAGACCATATATTATCCCATAAAAACATTCTTAAGTAAATGCAAAGATATTGAAATTATCCCATGCATACTATCTGACCGTAGTGCACTGAAATTGGAAATTAATGGCAAAAAGCTCTGAAAAACCTGCATAAATGCATGGAAATTAAATATCAACCTTTTGAACAACCAGTGGGCTACAGATGAAATTAAAGAAGAAATAAAGCAATACCTACAATTCAATGAAAATGCGGAAACAACATCCTGTAACCTGTGGGATGCAATGAAAGTGGTCTTAAGAGGGAAACATATAGGAATAAATGGTCATATCAAGAAAACAGAACAAGCACAAATAAATGACCTAATGCTTCATCTTAAGCTTCTAGAAAAAGAAGAGCAAGTTAAACCCCAAAGCTCATAGACAAGAGGAAATTGTAAAGATTAGAGCAGAAATCAATGTAATTGAAACTAAAAAAAATACAAAGAATTAATGAATCAAAAGTCTGGTTTTTTTGAGAGAATAAACAAAATCGACAAACTTCTAGCTAACCTCATAAAGAAAAAGAAAGAAAGAACCCAAATGCACACAATAAGAACTGAAAAGGGGGAAATTACCACAGATCCCATTGGAAATTCAAAAGATCATGAATACCTAATTTGAAAATCTCTACTCACATAGAGGGGAAAACACAGAGGGAAATGGACAGATTTCTATAAACATATGAACTACCAAAGCTCAACCAAGAAGGATATAGCAATTTGAATAACCCACTGTCAGCTATTGAAATTGAAAATGTAATTAAAAACTTAGCAACAAAGAAAAGCCCAGGTCCTGATGGAGTCACAGCTGAATTCTACAAGAAATTTAGAGAAGATTTGATACCAATACTCCTTAAACTCTTCAATGAAATTGAGAAGAAAGCAACCCTCCATAAATCATTCTTGGAGGCAAGTATCACTCTCATACCAAAACCAGAGAAAGACCCAACCAAAAAGGAGAATATAGGCCAATCTCACTAATAAACATTGATGCAAAGATTCTCAATAAAATACTGGCAAATAGAATGCAACAAATCATCAAGAAGATTATACATCGTGACCAAGTGGGGTTCATTCCAGGAATGCAGGGATGGTTTAACATATGCAAATCAATAAATGTAATACACCACATCAACAGAGCCAAAACCAAAAACCACATGGTCATCTCAATAGATGCAGAAAAAGCTTTCGACAAAGTCCAACACATGTTCATGATAAAAACCCTTCAGAAACTCGGAATACACAGCATCTACCTCAACCTTATAAAAGCCATATGTGACAAACCAACAGCCAACATTATACTAAATGGACAAAACCTGAAAGCTTTCACTTTAAAATCAGGAACAAGACAAGGAATTCCATTATCACCACTCCTTTTCAATATACTTCTGGAAACACTAGCCAGGGCAATCAGACAAGAGAGAGAAATAAAAGGTGTAAAGTTAGGAAAGGAAGAAGTTAAATTATCACTATTTGTAGATGACATGATACTCTATATAGAAGACCCAAAAAACTCCACTAAAAGACTACTAGAGGTAATAAACAAATTCAGCAGTGTAGCTGGATACAAAGTCAATACTCAAAAATCAATAGCATTCCTGTACACAAACAAAAAACTAGAGAGAGAAATTATGGAAATATCATCCTTTGCAATAACATGTAAAAAAATGAAACACTTAGGGATCAACCTAAGAATGTAAAATACCTATATGATGAAAATTATACTATGCTGAAAAAGGAGATTGAAGAGGATATTAGAAGATGGAAGGATATTCCTTGCTTTTGGCTAGGAAGAACCAACATTGTGAAAATGGCTACACTCCCAAAACTGTTATACAGATTTAACCCAATCCCAATGACAATACCATTAACTTATCTCACAGATCTAGAGAAAACACTCCTAAAATTCATTTGGAAACAGAAGAAAGCTAGAATAGCAAAGGCAGTTCTGGGCAACAAAGGCAAGGCAGGAGGCATCTCAATTCCTGACGAAACTATACTACAAAGCCACAGTGATAAAGTCAGCCTGGTACTGGCAAAGAAATAGACCTGAGGATCAATGGAACAGGTTAGAAGATGCAAGCACAACTACAAAGACACTCAGCCACCTGATATTTTTTTGAAAGTATACAGCTAATGTATTAGTTTTCTATTGGTGTACAGCAAATCACCATAAATAATGGCTACAAATAATGTTTGTTATATAAATCACAATTGTACAGGTTCAAAGGCTGGCATGGCAGAGCTGAGTTCTCCTGTCAGGTCTCACCAGAACACTGATCTCATTTGAAAGCCAAAGTCCTCTTTGAGGCAGATGTGGTGATCAGCATCTGGGAGACTGAGGCAGGAGAATCACTGCAAGTTCAAGGCCAGCCTCACCTACATAGTGAGTTTAAGGTCAGTCTGAACTACATGGTGAGATGCTGTCTCAAAATACAAAAAAACAGTCCCATTTGAAGTATACATAGTTGTTGACAGAATTCATTTCCTTATGGTCATAAGGCTGAGGGCCCAGCCCAATACAGAGTAGGTCTCACCTGGTGTTCCCTGACACATAGGCTTAGCTTTTGTTTTGTTTTGTTTTAACAGGCCAGGTGTCTCCTTTAAAGGCAACCGCTGAACTTCTCCCATGTTTCAGACACCTCTAACTTGTTCTAAAAAAATCTCACCTAGAACTACACCCAGGAATATCTCCCTAACTTGAAGTGAACTTATTGGGACTTTAATTTCCAGATAGTAATTAACTTTTTAAAATCTGTGGAGAAAATAAATATGACCTATGGTAATAAAAAGTAGGTCAGTCATTTCTAGGAAGCAAGGGTGGAGAACTGACTTGAAAGAGATGAGGAATTTTCTGAGATGAGAAAATTACACCTCTTACCATTACTGGTGGTCACACAGGTGTATAGCTTTGTCTTCATCAAACAGTATATTTAAAATGTGTGCATGATACTCTCTTATTGTTCCAACAAAAATCACTTAAACAATCATGCTGGGAGCAGAGTGGCCTGTATCAGTTGGTCTCAGGATTTGTGCTAAGCTTTGTGGAGAGTGCTGTCAGAGGAGATGGAGTTTGTGCACACAGAGAGCTCAGGAACAAGTACAACTACATCCTGGAGTACAAGGACTGGACAGGGAGCCAATACATGTTTGTGGATGGATTTGGGTACCTCAAAAATGCAAAACTTGGACTGAGTCCTTTATTTTCACAAAGCTTAGGGCCCTAGGAATGTGACAATTTGCCTCCATGGAAAGGAAGGAGTTAAAAAGACAAACTATTTGGGGAAAAGGTTTGTAGAAATAGTAAAGAAAAAAAGAAGTAGTCTACAAAGTATGAGGTATCCCAACAGAATGGGAGGTCTGGATTAGAAGAAAAAGAAATACCTACTGTGGAGAAATGCTAAAGAATGAAAAATAGAAGAAATGGAGACAAGAAGCAAAGATGTTTATAAAAAAAAAAAAACTCCTTGGTAATAAGACCCATGAGGAATTCTTGCCCCCATCAATTCAACTTCAAATTAAAGCGCATACCTCTGCCCCCTACTATGGACAAGAAAACCCTAAGTGGTGCCCACTAGCATTGGTAAAACCTTTCAACTGGTATCTGGAATGCCACAAGATGGAAGAGTCACAATCAATGAATTGTGATAAGGTAAAATTTCACTTACACGGACATGGCTATTTTAACAAAAGAAGTTTAAAATTTGATTTTATTTAATGGAACATAGTAGCTCTGTATTCCAATAAGCTTAAGAGTTCTTTTTTTTTTTTTTTTGGTTCGGGGGATCGAACTCACAACCTCCCACTTGCCAGGCAGGCGCTTGCGCCATTGAGCTAAATCCCCGGCCCCAAGAGTTATTTTTAATATGCACAAGAAACCTGAGATTATGATCTATATAATGCTAAGTTCTTTTAGACTTAAATCCTATACTTAATTTAGTCATTCTGTTTGTGAGCTTACCTGCAATTGGTTTTCCCTCCTTTATTCCTTGAGGAGTATCACATAGTTGTGAATGCTTGGTACATATAGAATACTAACGATTATTTAGGAACCACCCAGAGATACATCTTGGTAGAATAGAGGATGAGCTTTCCTAAACCATGAATATATATATATGAAAAAACATATTTTATTTCAGGAGAACTACCCTACAAGATTCCAGAGGACTAATAAAAAACATGAGTTTGGATAAAACATGTGATTGCAAAGAAAATTTCACTAAAAAACAAAACATGAAGATGTTGATGAAAGATGGAACAAAAGCTCACAAGGCAGAACTATGGCTAGAGTTCAAAGAAATGAATTAAAATGTAGGATACAATCCATCACAAAAATCTGAAAAGATGGTAAAGAGAAAAGTGGGATAATAACTAGAGTTCCATCAGAATAAAAATTACTTTGAAAAAGAAAACAGGGAAATTTTCAAAGCAGAATGAAATTCCACTGCTGTCTGGGACTCAGTGGCTTATATGCTAAAGAAACATCTAGTTAGATGACACTGATTGCATAAAAAAGTACTTTTAAAGGGTTATCCATTTCCTTGAGTACACACCTAAGGATTCGACATTGTTTTAATAGTTTTCTCAGTGTTTGGCCTGTTCAATAAATATTCACTAAGTGAATAAATATTCACCAAATATTTATGCTTTGAATAAAATGAAGAAATCCCCCCAAAATAAACAGAATCTACCAGTCAAGTGACCTTTGCTTCACTTCACCTTTTAATTTTTACACTAAATCATAGTAGCCAAACCTCATTAAAGGAAAGAACAATCCTGTGTGATGGACACAATACCTTAGCTTAGGTCTTCTTACTCAGGAACCTAGCAGCAAAGGAGTGTAGCAAATGCAAGTTTCATTTTGGTTCCATGTTTCACGTAAGCGAATGGATACTGGAAGTAGGATGGTACAGATACTGAGCTAAGCCTGGTCCTTCAGTTCCTAGTATAAATTCCTTCAGTATATTCATCAGGTTAGAACTAAAATCAAGCCAGCGGAGGCAGTCAGCCAGGAAAAGAATCGGGAAATCAGCCTGCCTTTCCTGTGAGTCAGCCAGTACATGGGCTGGGAGACAAGAAGACCACCCTGACACACACACACATCCCTTGTGGGCAACTGGCTGATTCAGAGGAACACATGCTGGGGTGATAGCAACTGAGGTACAAAAACAACTCAATGCTTGTAGTGACTGATTGACTTTTCAGGCCTAGGACCAGTAGTCTGAGCATCTGTTTATAGGATAACAATATGCATTATAGCAACTAAGGGGAATGTCCTTAAATCTTTTTTTTTTATTTAAAGAGAAAAAAAGAAAAAAAGGGAAGCAATAATACAAAATTCCAAAAATAAAATAAAATAAACACTAAGAAATCACTAGTTGACAAATTACATACTGTCATCTTAGAAACAGTTGTTCAAGTTACAGAATTAAAGCACACAAAATGGACATTCAAACCATGAGGCTGCAAACAGTTCTGCTCAAGGATCCAACAAAAACTCAGTAATATGGTTATCAGTCCTACACACTTAAACATACATGCAGTTATATCCTTTAGAGCACTTTCTTTTCCTCTCTTTTTTACAATAGCAATTACACATTTTGGGTTTTATTACTCCTGCATTTCTTATTACTTTTCACACTAGAGACACAATGTGATATTTACATGATTCTTATTTCACTTATGAGAACAGGCTCAAGTTGCTTCCATTTTAATATGAAGGCCTCAAGATCATCCTTTTCATAGCTGAGTAATATTCCATTGTATAGAAAACCACATCTTTTTCATCCACTCTGCAGTTGGTGGGCATTTTGGTTGTTTTCAAGATTTAGCTATTACAAATTGTGTTGCCATGAACATGAAGGCACATATATCACTGTGATATAAACTTTTCAATTCTTCTGGGAAAATACCCAAGAGGGGAATAACTGGATAGAATGGAACTTCCAATCCTAGTCTTCTGAGAAATCTCCATACTGATTTCCATAGTGGCTGCACCAATCTGCACTCCCACCAACAGTGGAGAAGTATTCCTTTTTCCCCCGCAGCCTCGCCAACATTTATCATCAGTTGTTTTCTTGATGGCAGCTATTCTTTCCAGAGTGAGGTGAAATCTCAATGCTATTTTAATTTGCATTTCTCAAATAACCAGTGACAGTGAACATTTCTTCATGTATTTATTTGCCATTTGTATATCTTCACCTGAGAACTGTGTGTTCATCTCAGATGCCCATTTTTGGAGAGGGTCTTTGAATTTGGGGGGCTTGATGTTTTTCAATTCTTTATATGTTCTGGATATAAGTTCTTTGCTGGCTAAAATTCTTTCCCACTCTGTGGGTTTTCTTTTCACTCTGTTGGTGATTTCCTTTGAAGTGCAGAAACTTTTCAATAATATGAGATCCCAGTTGTTGATTCTTTGAAGTGTTTCCCATGCAGTTTGCGTTTTGTTCATGAATTCTCTGCCTACCCTTATGTCTCCAAGACTTCTACCTACCTTGTCTTCCAGTAGATTTAGTGTTTCTGTTTTAATATTGAGGTCTTTGATCCATTTAGACTTTAGTTTTGTGCATGGTGATAGGCATGAGTCTAGTTTCAGTCTTCGGCATGTGGAGAGCCAATTTTTCCAACACCATTTATTAAAGAGACTATCCTTCCAGTGGACATATTTAGCCCCTTTGTCAAATATCAGGTGGCTGAGTGTCTTTGTAGTTGTGCTTGCATTTTCTAATCTGTTCCATTGATCCTCAGGCCTATTTCTTTGCCAGTACCAGGCTGATTTTATCATTGTGGCTTTATAGTACTGTTTCCAGTCAGGAATTGAGATGCCTCCTACCTTACCTTTGTTGCCCAGAATTGCCTTTGCTATTCTAGCTTTCTTCTGTTTCCAAATGAATTTTAGGGATGTTTTCTATAGATCTATAAGTTATGTCAATGGAATTTTGATTGGGATGGCATTAAATCTATATAACAGTTTTGGGAGTATGGCCATTTTCACAATGTTGGTTTTTCCTAGCCAAGAACAAGGAATATATCCTTCCATTGTCTAATATCCTCTTCAATCTGCTTTGTTATTTTTAAAAGTTCTATCCTTTCATGATCGCTAATTGCAATCCTGTCCCCAAGGTCTGAAATCCTATCCTCAGCTTCATTTAAACGGTTTTTCACACTTTGAATAGAATTGTTTCTTGGATGTCTCTTTGATTTGTTTCATGAATTCTGCATGTTTTCTATATTGTTCATTCAAGGTTTCAATCAGTTTCCTATACTCCTGTACTTTTCCTCTATTTCTTTAGCTGCGCTCAGCAGCTCCTTTACTAAGGTTATTTCTATCTTTACATGGGAGAGTACTTCTAATTTGATTTCCTCTATAGCCTGATGGAGTTATTTCACTTGCTATCTTTTCAGAGGTTTCTGGTGTTACTTTTGAAGTCCTCTATTTCAATATCTCCTGTACTTGTCCCTGGTGGGCTAGATGTTTGAGAATGCATTTTGCTTTTTCCTTTTGCCATTTTCCCCTTTTGAGTTAATATTTGGTCCTTCAATCCCACTAGTGTCAACTGATGGTAGTGTGTATCTTGGGTTCCTAATGTAAGGTTGGTGTTTGTCAAATTTCTAGGTCCCACAATAAAGAGGTGGGCCAGTCACCAGACTTCCCACTGCAGTGCCTGTTGGGTGAGTTCTATATTCTTCCTGGGCTGACAAGCCCAATAGTATTGATGTAGGTCAACTTTTAGTTCCTATTGTTGCTTTATCTTCAGGTTATTCCAGGTCATCAGAGCTCCCTCTCTATAGTGTTTGTGTCCACTGAGGCTGTCCCTATTGTGTTCCTATTGGATGCCTGTGTGTCTCAGCCCTTTTGAATTTCTTCAAGTTGGGAGAGTCCTTCTTGGTACACTCCTCACCCTGTCTGTTTTCTCTGTGTAGGAGGGGGTCACCCACACTTTTGTCAGACTAAGGTCTTACAGTTAGTTGGAGGGAGCTTTACAACTGACCCTATTTACTCACTGTGCACCTCTGTTTTAGGGGCTACTCACCACACTGGAGCCTGCTGAGATCTGCCATTTGAGTGAGGCAGTCACTGAATCTCCCCTCAAGCTAGCATGGTTAACCCGCTATAGTCCAAGGTTCTGTGAGAAAGGGTGGGAGCTATCCCTGGCTGGAGTTCCCTGGTCCTGAAAGTTTGTCTGTGTACAAGGTGGGGCTGCAGGGGAGGTCAGAGTCTAAGCTGGTCCCAGGGGCCTCTGGCTGGAGTTCCTGCTGCTGCGAGGTGGTCTCTGCAGAAGATGGGGTCTCAGGAGAGGCCAGCGTCTAAGCTGGTCCTGGGTGCCTCTGTCCTTAAATCTTGTTTCTGAAATTCTATATTGGGGCCAGGGATTTAGCTCAGCAGCATAAGCATCTGCCTGGCAAGCATGAGGTCATGAGTTCAATACCTGGTACAAAAAAAAAAAAAAAAGAAATTCTGTGTTTTTTACTGTTTTGTTTTGTTCCATTTAATTGTTTTTATTCCTCCTGACCCATCCTCTGATTATCAGGGAGAGCAGCTCAGGCACTCAATGTCCAGCGGTCCCTGGTCTCTTGAGGAAGTGTAAATGTGCACGGCATACAGGCCATTTCTCCTTTGGCATGTTCAACACAGTCAGGAGCAGCGACTCCTGTTGCTGGTAAAATCTTGCTGTTCTCTATGCCCGAGTCGGTGTCACCGTGTTGTCGCTTCCAGCCTTGGGCTGGTCCTACTCCCCATCCTGCCTGGTCCGGAGTGTGGCACCACGGCCACTCAGCCACCTGATACCTGACAAAGGGGCTAAACGTGTTCACTGGAAGAAGGACAGCCTCTTTAATAAATGGTGTTGGAAAAATTGGCTCTCCACATGCTGAAGACTGAAACTAGATCCATGCCAATCACCATGCACAAAACTAAAGTCTAAATGGATCAAAGACCTCAACATTAAAACAGAAACACTAAATCTACTGGAAGACAAGGTAGGTAGAAGTCTTGGAGACACAGGGGTAGGCAGAGAATTCATGAACAAAATGCAAATACACGAGTGCAAGTGTCTTTTTGATATTTCATCTCCTTTAGAAACAGACCTAGGAATGAATTGCTGTAGCATACAGTAAATTCCATTTCTAGTTTTTTGGGCAACCTCCTTACTCTTATTTATAATGGCTGTGCTAATCTCCTTTTGCACTAACAGAGTGGAAGGGTTTTCATCAGCATCTCTTACTTTATCTTTGTGATGATGGCCATCCTAACTGGTGTAGAATGCTCTCTCTGGTTTTGGTTTGCAGTTCCCTGAGGGTTAGTTAGATTGGGCATTTCTTCATGTACTGTTGTCCATTTGTATGTCTTTTGCAGTGTCAGTAGATCTTTAGCTCATCTGTAAACTGGATTATTTGTTCTTTTGTTGCTCTCTTTGCATAAGATTCTTAGTTTGGTATCATGCCACTTGACTATTTCTGCTTTTGTTTCCTGGACCTTTGGAGTCCTATCTTTAAAGAAAAAGTCACCGCCTTCACTAGTATCTTTAAATGTGTTTTCTATGCTCTCCCCTAACAATTTCTTAGTTCAGGGTATTTAGGTCTTTGATTTCTGTGCACAGTCAGAAAGGGAACTAGTTTCATTCTCTCTATGTATATTCAACTGTCAGCATTGTTTCTTGAGAAAACAGTCCTTTCTTATGTTCATGGTGCCTTTCTCAAAAAACCATCTGGGTGTATCTACATGACTTCTCTAATGTGTTCCATTGGTCTTAGTGTTAGTTTTTATGCCAGCATCATGCTGTTTTGTACTACAGCTTTGTAGTATGTTTTGAAGTTACTACACTATTGGGATTTTTTTTTTTTTTTTGGTACGGGGACTGAACTCATGACCCTGCACTTGCCAGTGAATCAACATTTTTATACTTATGTTTTGTGGTTTGGTCTAAATTTTATCATTCTTACTAAAAAGAGACATTCACTAGAATAATTTGGGTGTATTTAAAAACTTTCAATATATATGTAAAATAGACATTAACAGAAAGTATTCCTCAGGGTTAATTTTATTATATAGATAGCATTTAAGAAAATTAAGACTCACTTTGTTTAACTTTTGTATTATTTAATAGTCAAGAAGGAATGAATGTGCCCAATTTAAGACATTTATTTGGTTTTGTGGGCAGATTTCAAGGATGAACTAATGTTACACAAAAATTCTGTTAAAATATTTGACTTAAAAATGCTTTCATTACACATTAAGCTGATGTCTTTGTATATATAAACTGTCCCATATATAGTGTTCTTTTTCAGCCTCACAGCTGATTGTACAGGCTCACAGAACAGTATTTATTATTCGCTGTCTGAACCGTTCCTCGGTGTGGGAAGTCGCTGTGCAGGTGGTCATTGAAAGCTCGAGTTCAGTGCCAGAGCTGCCGACTAGACCCGGGAGACGAGGCCAGGCTCACTTCCACACATTCCTCTGCACCCAGGGCCTGGCATGCAGCTAACTGCTGTGCTGACTTCGCACACATTTCCAGGACCTCTGCAGCCTTTCCACTTTGGGGTTTCTGTAGATTCAACCACTTTTTCAGAACAAGTAGGTTTAAAAAAATTTAATAAATGACAGGCTTTTTAAAAATCATCATCAATTGTGTTTCAGAAAGTTGGTGTTAAAAGTGGTAAATGTTCCACGTGGTGGAGCAGAATGCAAGATATGGAGCCATCAGTATAAAGAAAAAGATGGCGCGAATACGCATTCGGCTATGACATTTTTACACATTACAGCTCTAAAATAACCTTTATTAGGAAATACCGGGGAGCAGGGTAAAGGGATAAAACAAAACTCTTCCAAACTCAATACACCATAAACCTAATATAAGTTTTTGGAAAATGCAGTGTTTTTATTCATTAACTTCTTTTGGTAAGTTGAAATTTTTAGCATTCTATCCACTGAATTGTAACTAAACTAGAGGTTTCAGTTTTGTGGAAATGCAAAGAAAAATTCTGTGCTGTTTTGAATCAAAACAACTCAGAAGCTAAAGATCCCATTTTAGATTTATATACTTGATTTTCTTATACAAAAATAACTTGTTATACCAACATTTATCTGAAAAAGGCAGCCTCTGACATTAAGTTAGTGACTGAAACAACCACAGTATCATTATCAGCTACAGTAAAATAAATCTGTATTTTGCTTTTCTTACTTGAATAATGAGTAGATTGGAGAGGAAAACCACAGCTACAGAAAAATCAATGTAAATAAATAGAAAACAGTAAATATGTAAATATTAGAAAGATGCCTCAAAAAATGAACTGTCAATGAGAAAATTCTATGAAAGCAACTTCAGAAAATAAATGCACACACATTTTAAAAACAGAGAACTCCACTTCTATGAGGGGCGACTCAAAGGCCCGTTTACTCCCGTGAACGTGTCTCCCTCAGCTTTTCTGGGTGATAAGGCAGTCGGTAGGATTTTTATACTTACAGTTGCAAAAAAATTTTCTCAATTGCAAAATATAACCCCTTCAACTTTTAAAGCACAATGGGGAATTTCTTCACTACATAATAGCATGACAGTAAGGTATCTACTTATCTTACCATTTTTGAGTGCTTTTAATAATCAAGTTACATGTCTTCACTGTACCTGAACAGGCTCACGTTACATACAGCCAGACAGCAAAACCTTCCTAGGACGGCAACTGAGGCCTAAGGGCTGAATGTGGCTTGTTATCTCTTTTTGTATGGCCCTGAGCTGAGAATGGGTTTTTATGTTTTTAAAAAGCATCTTTAAAAACACAGATGTCACAAAGAAACAAACACAGTGCACAAAACCTAAAACATTTGTGATCTGTCCTTTTCTGAAAAAGTTTGCAGACCTTTCACTGTATCAATGCTGTACAGACTTCAGGCAGTGCAGTTTTTCTCACTATAAGACAATGTTCATTAACTTCCACCATGAATGTAGTTAACATTCTTAAAAGGATTCTTCTGATGCCATTTTTCAGAATTTTTCAATTCTTTATCTTCAACATTAAAGTTCATCCTGTATTATAAAGGTATTCAAATATGTTTAGCTTTATAATATTTAAAGTATGGTACAATTTACACTGCTCAATATTTTATCTTTTCAGAAACATTTAATACTTTTATTTAGTGGATCATCACATAAAACATACCTTGCCTAACATGTGAAAAAGAAAGGAAAATCTTGTACTTTCCCATAGCAGATTCCAAAACCTATAGTTTTACAGTGGTACCTTGACTCACAAACTTAATTTGTTACATGACTCTGGCCACAAACCAAGTCAGATGAAAACTGAGTCAAATTTTCCCATACAAATGTTGCTACCTAACCATTATACCTAACTAGTGAATTTGATTCAGTTTGGGACCAGAGCTGTACTGAGACACTGTTGTATATATTTCCTAAGTCATAACTAGTAAGATCCTTAAATTGATTTTAATTAATGATGTTCTTGGGTTTGGGACTATTGTTTTTTTCAAATACTTAACTTGAAATAGTCACAAATTTTAAAATACACTGAAAAAATACAGCCAAAACAGTAAGAAATGTTTGCTAAGTAAACACATTCATAACTGTCCTTCCCTGTTTTTTGATTGGAATAAAAGAAGCAAGTTGTACAGCTTCCTCCACATGTCTTAGTTCTGAACTGGGTGACAGCAGAGCCTGGATTCTAATTTGATTCCATAAAACCACATTTCTCTAACCCTCTCCAGAAGCTGTGCTGTTCTTTTGGTTTACACAGTGAGAATCCAAGATACTTGACCATGACTATATTAAATTCCACTTAATACATAGACTTGTTGGTCTCAGTCTGTCCTAGAGTAACACTGATTTATTTTAAAAAGGAAAAAAAATGAATGGGCTTGAGGAAAAAGAATAAAAATTCAAAGAGATCAATATGAGTCTCAATATACATTCTAATATAGTGAGGAAAAAAAGGATATTTACTAGCTAAAATGTATTAAGGCTTTAGTATAAACTTCATGCTTTCTTTATACCTGAACAAAATTTGATGGGCATAAATGACTATGTTTTTAAAAGCTCACATTTTACATACCATAAAATTCCTGCAGAGGAATGCAGCAGTTTCTGGTATGTTGAGAGTTGTACAACTATCATAAAAATCTAAGTTTAGAACATTTTACACACTTCAAAAAGATGTTCTTTACACATTAGTGGTCACCGTGATTTCTGCTTTCTTTTCACTCTGAGAACCACTAATGCACCTTCCATCTTTACGGAAGAGTCTGTCCTGAACATCTGACACAAACAGGGTCCTGCACAAGGCGGCCTAGTGGGGCCAGTTTCACTCTAGAAGCCTATGCTTTTAAAAAGGCTCTTCAGCTGTGGCAAGGACGGCTCATTTCTTTTTAGGGCTGAAGAACACTGTCTAGGGTGGCATGGACAGAACACACTTTGTTCAGCAGCTGACGGACACCTGCGTTCCAGTTTTATGGTATTCTGAATGGTGCTGCTGAGAACATCTGTATGGATGTTCCTGTACTGAAACTAGTCATGGTTTCACTTGCACACAGTGGTAAGCATGTCACTGTTTAGAAGTCAGCGGCTGTGTTCTTTTTTTCCCAAAGTAGAAAACTCTCTCTTACTATTTTCTCAGCTTCATTCTACATGTAATGCATAATGAAAACACATTTCTTCAACTTTTGCCAAAGTCAGTTCTAGATTTTCT
The DNA here is from genome assembly GCA_004027455.1 of Hydrochoerus hydrochaeris. NCBI lineage: Eukaryota > Metazoa > Chordata > Mammalia > Rodentia > Hydrochaeridae > Hydrochoerus > Hydrochoerus hydrochaeris. Next base: position 71,932 of record PVLA01008524.1, on the reverse strand, counting down.
CACCTTGTTTCTCTTTTGATTTTGGAGTGTTTCCAATTTTCCAAGGATGAAGGCAGCAATTGTTTTTGCATCTCTAGCACTTATATATTCTTCCCAAATACTTCTCTAAAATTAAAAACACTCTTGTCATGTTTTGGTTAAGTAGGAAATAATAACACTGCCATCTAACAACCTGAACTCAATATGCGTTAAAGTTCTTTTGTTCCAAAACTTTAAGTACCTGAAATTCAAATTTCTTCAAGGAAATAGAGCTGGAAAAGCACAGGTAAGCCATCCTTGAAATACACATTATGGAAATGTAAAATAATTCCTGGAAAAAAATACAGCACCCACTTCAAAAGCCTCAAACACACCTCACCGTGTAAGCAAAGATGTCCACACAGGCCTGGAATCACTAACTGAATCACTGAAGCCCCGCCCCAAACTGCATGTGTACAATGACTATTTTTTTGAATGTATGTAGCGGCCCGCTTGGTTTGTACTTGCTCACTCTGTCTACTGTGCTCATGTCTATCAGGCTTGAATCCCCCATCACTGCTGTCCACGTGGATAGGGACACCTGGCCTGACTTGTCCTTTGTGTTCTTCCGCACACAGAGGAACATGCTCTGCTCTATTCTGATAGTTCCTCTGGGGCCTGGTCAATTCTGTGTTCCTTACACTTGGGACCTGCCTAGCATCCCCGTACTAGAGTAAGACCCCAGGGCCACCTGTCTCTCAGTTGTTTTGAAAAGGGAGATAGAGCTACCGAGCCAGAGGAGTGAGGATTCAGGCACTTTTGCCACTGCTGTGCTGTGTGTGCCTCAGACTGTTCCTAAAACAGAAGTGACAATCCTAGGTTTCTGAAATCTGCCATCTAATGGTGACAGAGTCTTGCTATGTAGTTCAGGCTGGCCTCAAACTCACAGACTGCTGGGATGACAGGAATCTGCCATCATGCCCAAGCCTCATTTCTTGACCTGATATGCTTCCTCAAAAAGTGTAACACATTAGAAATTATTTACTTTTGACTGTTTTACCAGAAAACCGGAGTATGTGGCAAATATCTCCTTAGTTTATTATAGTTTTTTTTCCTCTGAAGTAGGCAAGCCCCTTACTTTGAAACTTATTCTGTAAAGCAAAGCATTTGGAATCAAGTTACTGAAAGCAAGTAGTATCCGACAGGATGTTCCTAGTGACCTCGACAGCCACCGTAACCCTTTAGGCATGTGTTACTGTTCTGTTTCCTTTTCTGCTGCTATGTTTCAAGTCTGGCTCAGGCCTGGCAGCAACTGCACCCCAGGCAGAGCACCCTGCTCCTCCCAATGGCCACCCCAGTTTGCCTGCTTTGCTTTGCAGGGCACCAATTTTCTCCTATCATTTCTTTTGCTTTCCACAGCTTTTACTCCTATCACTAAGTTATCTTTCTTTTTTCTTTTTTTTGGTACCAGCGATCAAACTCACGACCTTGCACTTGCTAGGCAGGCACTTGTGCCACTGAGCTAAGTCCCTAGCCCCTAAGTTATCTTAGTCTACTTTTTTTTTTTTTTTTTTGGGAGATAGGGAGTCACTATGTAGCCCAGGATGACCCTGAACTCCTGGTGATCCTCCTGTCTCAGCCTCCACAGGGCTGAGATTACAGGTGTGTGCCACCAAGCCTGGCTGCCTAGTCTACTTGTGGATAGAAAATGATTTAACTTTTCACTTCTAAGTGCTACTGAAAAGTGTCTTATTTTCTCACTGTTTCTGGGAATCTAACAGGGGAGAGCAACATTTTATTTTTCACCACATTGTGCAATTTCCTCAGTCCTTTTATTTGTTGGCTTTTATCTGTAATTTAAAAAATACTGGAAATTGCAAGATGGCCGACTGAGTGGTGGCCCTGTAAGAGAGCTTCTCTGAGGAAAAAAAAAAAAAAAACAACTCAGATGCTGGAATCTGGCAACATGGAGAAAGCCAAACAAAAGGAGAGGAATTCTCACGACCCAGGAAGAAACTGAGAAAAAAGAAAAAGAAAAAAGAAAAAAGAAGAAGCACGGACAGAGGGCTAGAGTTGGACAAGCTCCGATCGCTGTACTGGCATGTCTTAAAGTCAGGTGACTCACGATTGAGCTGAGATCGCGGCCCTGCTGAGAGCAGGGGTTGGTGAGCTCCAGACCCTGGGCTGGGGGAGGCCCTGAGACAGGAAGTGGAAAGAGCCAGTGGAGCTGGGCGAACTTTGGTGAGTGACAGGAACTGGAATCCCCAAACCCGGAGGACTGGCTGGACGACATTTTGGAGTTGGGCAGGGCCGGCTTGAATTGGGGCCTTAGGCAGCATCTGCTGATGACTCCTAGTCCAAAGCAGATTGGTGGGATCTGCTCGGCCTGGGCCATGCCCCTGGTTGAAACCCAATAGCCAGGGACGAGGCTTTCCTGGGCCAGTGGCATCCCCAGGGAATACACAAACCAATTGAAGCATAAGCTGGTTGACTGGCATAGGGGGAGGAGCCAGCTCTCAGCCTGCAACTCACAGATCCACACCAGACTGAGGGACGGTACTTCCTTAGCAAGTGCACTGCAGAAAAACTGTAAGCAAAATGAAAGGCCCAGAGACCTCCACCACCCACCTGTCTGAAGGGGGCCGAAAACATGACAAGACAGAGAAAGAGCAAAAGGTCCCAAACTGCGGAAACAGGGAAAGTGAGTTCAACAGAGGTAAATGCAGAGGAGGTTGAGAGCAGCAAACCTGTAATGTCAGAGAAAGCCTCATCGGAAATAAAGAAATACATCCGGGACCTCATTGTTGAATTTAAATCTGAAATTCTAACTCAGGTGAAGCAAGATATAAGAAGACTAATAAAAGAAGTCCTGGGTAATCCTCAAGAAGACACAAATAAAAGAATAGAGGAACCCAGAGAAAGGACAGAAGCCTTTGATGAAGAATATAAACAAAACCTAGAATATATGAAACAGATCCAAAGAGAGTATCAGGAAATTAAAAACTCCATTGAAACCTGGCAAAACCTTTTAACAGAAACTAAAGACAAACTTTCAAAACTTGAAGACAGATTTGCAAAGTATGATCGTGAAAGAAAGGATCTCTTAAAAATAACAAGGAACCAGGAAGCAATGATACAAAGGCTAGAAGATCACAAGAGGATTTATAACCTAAGAATAAAATATGTGAATGAAGATGCAGCAACAAATACAAATGAAATTAAAAGTCTATTCATAGAAATAATTAAGGAAAACTTCCCAAACATAGGTAACAGAAGTGAAGTTCAGATAAATGAGGCAAATAAGAACTCCAGCTGGCTACAACCCAAACAGATCTACACCCAGACATATAATAATCAGGATCCCAGAAATCCATCACAAGAACAGAATATTAAAAGTGGTCAGAGAAAAGAAACAGATTACCTATAAAGGAAAACTCATCAAAATCACAGCAGACTTCTCAATGCAAACCATCAAATCAAGAAGAGCTTGGAGCGAAATATTCCAAGCCCTGAAAGAAAATAACCTCCAACCCAGAATGATGTACTATGCAAAACTGTCTCTCAAAATTAATGGAGAGACAAGATATTTCAATGATGAAGAGGAACTAGGGGAGTTTGTGACCACCAATCCAACTCTGCAAAGAATACTGAAGGACATTCTAGAGAGAGAAGAAAACCACCAGAGTTCCAGGAATAATGGCAGAAAGACCTCAAAGTAAGAGGCAGACTGTGGAATGAAGGAGAAAAGTAAACAAGTAACAACAGAAAAATAGCATGGCAGAGATAAAACAGAGAAGATTGGTTATATCACTGTTTTATCTTGACTGATTTTATTTGAATCTGGTATGCTTGAGAGTGTAGAGTCTGAGAGTAGGGGCAACTACTCTGAAGATGAAAGGATTCGATAGGATACCCATTCTGGTTTGATTGTTAACTGCCTTTGAAGTCCTATAATGTCTCCAATGTTTAGATTTTATTCATAATGTAAAGCAATGCTAAGTTTATATTATATTTGACAATATAGACAATTTTATTGAAAATAACTAGAGACATCATAGTGACTACCGTAGATCACCTAATGTTGTGTTTCTGTATGTTCTTTTCATTTCGTGTTTCTCTAGGAATTTGTACTGCTGACTTTGTTTTGATTTGTTTCTCCCTCTAATATGGAAAGGCTAGGTATATGTGTACAGACTTACACATGAGTAGAACTTCTAAGTAGTTTATGAGAATGGATTATAGTTATTGTAAAGGAAAAAAAAAGGAAAAGAGAATATTCTAAAGGATATAACTGCATGTATGTTTGAGTGTGTGGAATTAATAACCATGTTGCTCAAGTTTTATTTGGATGGATGAGCAAAACTGACTGCAGTTTCACTGTTTGGATGTCCACTTTGTGGACTTTAGTTTTGTAACTTGAACAACTGCATCTAAGAGGAAAGTATATAATTATCAACTAGTGATTTTTACTGGTTACTATTTTTGGTTTTTTTTGTTTTGTTTTTGAGATTTTGTATTGTTTCTACCCTCTTTCCATTTCAAAATTTTTTCTTTAAATAAAATAAAAAAAAAAAGCAAGAGGAGGAAAAGAAAGTGCTCTAAAAGAGATAACTGTATGTAACCTTAAGTGTACAGGATTGATAACCATGTTACTAAATTTTTGTTGGATTGGTGAATAGAACTGTTTGCAGCCTCACTGTTTGAATGTCCACTTTGTATGCTTTAATTTTGTAACTGGAACAACTATATACAAGAAGACAATATGTAATGTATCAAATAGTGATTTCTTACTGTTTATTTTTTTTGAAATTCTGTATTGTTTCTACCCTTTTTTCTGTTTTGCTTCCCCCTCTTTAAATAAAATTAAAAAAAAAAAAAACCCAGCTCAGTTGCCCTTTGCTTATTCATTGTTTTCTTTTGTGCAGAACCAGGATTGAAGCTCAGGCTTCACACATGCCAAGCAAGTGCCCTACCACTTACCAACACCTAAGCGCCTTCATTTAATGTCTTATAAACTAGTGTAAGAAGTGTGGTCTTCAATTCTGTCAGAAAAATATAAAATTTCTGTTTGAAGTAACAGTTCTGGCAGAAGCCTTATTTTTTAACTTGAGAAGTCAGCAATCATCATGAGTAACCAGTTAAGCTGGCTGTAGGACACAGACTATGCATCAGTGATCACAGAGAGAGGCTGTGTTCTCTGTTTGTTAGGACCCCTTCCCGGCTGGAGGGCTGTACCATTTGCTGGAGAAAAGTGTGTGTTAGCATTGCCCAAAAGTAATAGTAACTGAACTAAAGAACTCTTTTATTTTGTAATTTAAATCTGTAGCAAGGTAAGTGCTCAGTTACTAAGGCTGAACATATTATCAAAGTATTAATTTTTTCTCTGTATGGGAATTATGCTATAAAAAATATAGAACTTCATAGAAAATAATTTTCTTATTATTAGTTTATTACTATTGTCACTTATTAATAGTTTGTCAGGTTTCTTTATATTGATGAGTAAAAAAAATTTTAAGGCAACTGAAGAGTCCATCAACCACAAAACAGAAAACCTTTTTAAGAACACCTGGTGCGGGTGCAAATAAAAGGCTTGTTTCAATATTGTGCAGTAATACGAAAAATGACTGAGGGAGAAGGAACCAGAGAAAAGAGTGTCAGCTTACAGATGCAGCTCCCGTGCGCACGGCACTCACCTTGGCTCTGTCGTAGGTATAAAGCTTAACGGTCGGGTAGCTTCTGATGCCGGCCTTCTGGCACGTCTGGGCATAGGCCTGGCAGTCCACCTTCCCAGCTTTCACCCTGCCTTTCACCATCTGAGAACAAAAATACGGTGTGCCATTTTCTGACAAACTATTTTGACAACTACAAAGCAGTGTGATAAAATTATCTCAAATCTTTATACAGTTAAGGACTTACTTTAAAAACTCAAGATTTGAACCTTCCAATTCAATCGGTATTGTTTCCAAACTTTTTCCCAGGCCTTTAAACTTTTCACTGTCACCTCTCCAATGGCAAATAAACTCCCTTCTTCCTCACCAAACACACTGGGAAACGATTACCCCACCTCTTCCTGCTAAACACACCAGGCTGATCGCACTCGAGACTTGTCTCCTCCGTAAACCTTTTTCCCTGCCTGAGGGAGCAAGCTCAACCCGTGTTCTGTGTCCTCTGGGCAGCCCTCACTCTGTTCAGCGTACGCAGATGATCAGGCGAAGCTTTCTCCCTGCGTGCAATGGCTCCTCCAGCTACCAGCACGTTCGCGCATCCATCTGCCTGCCTCTTCACAGTGGCTTGTTCTTTAACCACTTCTTCATCATGCACTTGTTTGGCATTTTGGTCTGGATTCGGTTCAGTGACATGGCTGTAAATTCACAGTGACTTCTACTTGACCAAGATGAATGGACATGTTCTTGTTCTTAATGGGCCCTTGACACTTGGACCATTTTTTTAGCTTCTATTTTCTTTCTTGGCTTTTGTCAGTACTCTTGCTGTTCTTTTCTCCAGCAATGGGGACTTCCTCTGTGGTGGTTAGGGTAGAGTTGACTGGCTTTGGAATCCATTCAGAGGATTGGTGGAGGACACTTCTGGGTGGGCGGTGGAGGGAGGTAGCCTTGGGGTCTGTCTGGTCCTTGCTCTTCCTCTCTGGCTCCCCTGTTCTACTTCCTGGCCACTAAGAGTAGCGCCTCTGCTCTGCCATGATGCCACTGACTTAGACCCAGCTTATCATGGACTGAATTTCCAAACTGTGAGCCAAATTAAATTTCTCCTCATTTAAGTTTGAGTGGCAAGTACTGTCAGTGGTAAGAAAGCTCACTACTACATCCTTTGCTATCTTTATGCTACAATACCCAGAGTTCCACCCATGGGTAACAATTTTCACAGTGAAGTCTTGAACTCTATTTCTGATCCAGATTTTGTTTTCAGCTAAGCACTGGCCTGCTTTATGTGAATGTTTCAAGCATAATCAAACATAATTCTAAAGTTAATCCTTTCCCCTTAACTCCTCTTTTCCTGCTCCATATGCACTAAGTTCAAGCCAAGAAAATGGTTATCCTAGCCTCCTCCCTCATCTATCACAATCAAACGTGAAATCATTTCTTTTGTATCTGTCCCCTCCCTCTTCTATCACAAATAGGAAACCCTATTTATTCTTGTATCACTGCTGTCCTAATCCTGGTATAAATTATTTCTTACTTCAGAACAATCAGAAAACCACTGCTGTCTCCAGTTTGACTGCCAAGCCCGCTGAAATACACAAACAGGAAGACTGACTTGTGTTAGGGCACCAGCAAAACTGGCAGTAAATATATACATGGACAGACATACTCTTATGATGGTCAGAAAAATCTAGAAATGTATTTTTAGTTAAGTTTCTATGTCATTTACTATTGCTTTTGGTGCTCTAAATAGCTTTCTCTGCCCTGGTTCGGGCCAGCAATGTGATCTTTCTAAAACATAAAACAGGTCCTGCCACACTCAGTATTCTCAAGCTTATACAGAATATATTTGGAACAGTATCTGTTTTGTGAGCTTCACTTTCTGCCATGCCCCTTCCACCTCCCACCCTGCCAGTAATGCTAGTGATAATGGACTAACAGTGGGGGTCTGGGGAATGCCCTGCTCTCATTTCTCTGTATGTTAGTGAAGACTCTCTTCTCTGTTGAGAGGGCTCTTTGGCCAGCCCTTTCAAGAGACAAATTCCTGGTCATGTTTTATTCTTGTCTCAAAAACTAACTTTTCTGTGGAACCCTTCATCTCTCCTTATTGTGACTCTTGATCATTCTTTGGTTCAAATTCTGGCTCTGTTCTAATTTCATTATTGCAATTGTCCTACTGTATCACTGACTTGCCTTATACCTCTTCTCTAGTGAAAAAATTTCATGTTTTGAAGCAGACTGTAGTCTTTGTGTCTTTGTAGCCCTAGTACCTAGCAGAAGGCCTTTGCTCAATGGTCAGGATTTGCTCAATGAATGATCCTTCTCATGTTTAATAATTTCCAGTTATATTTAAAATACAGTTGCATCACAAAGTTTGTAATTATATTAATTTTTAGTACAGGAAGAATGAAGGCGTAAAATACTGTAAGAATTATCTGACAAGAAAGAAGCACAGGCAAGTTTAAGTAGGAATGAATAACCTCTTATCTGAAGGACCACTCAAAAACTAAATACCTTACTGCTTGCAGAAGCTTTTTAAAAATCCCCCTGCAAAAACATATTCCTGTGGTTTGGGAAGCTATGCTGTTTTGGATTGGTGGGACTGTGCTGACTTTTTCTCTCTAATCAGTGTTGCATCTGTTGATGACAGGAGCTCTGGGGGTTAGGTAAACAAGTAAGCTATCAGTCAGGACCACATAATCAATAAGCCTCCTGTGACCACAGAAACACCAAACACTTAGCCTTACACTGTTTTATCCAATATATATATATATATATTTTTTAAATCTGTACCAGGGATCGAATTCATGTCCATGCACTTGCGAGGCTATGCCGCTGAGCTAAATCACCAGCCCCTATCCAAGTGTTAAAACAAGCATATGACTACAGCTTATATTTGAGCAGATAAGACTTACCCTGGCTAAGAGCTCAAACTCTGGAGCAAAATTTTGGCAAGGTCCACACCAAGGTGCATAGAAATCTACCACCCAGTGATTTTTCCCTTGTAAAACTCTTTCACTGAAAGTCTGAGTTGTCAAATCTGTGGATACTTGAGGTAAAAATCTGTAGCAATAGATAAAAATCATTTTTCATTATACAAAACCAAAGCAAACATCTAAAATGCAGTATCACTAAGACCTTCTAAGTTAAAAGTGATTACAGGTGTATAGATGTAGCAACACTCAACCTCTGTGTTGGTAAATATCCATTAATAGATAGTTTAAGTGCCAGAATCTTAAACCACAGAAAATTTACAGAAGAAAGAAAAGTAAATAGTTTTTCTTCTGTTTTGTAAATTGATAACATGTATTTATTTTAATCACTCACCCTAGGCCCCAGATTCTCAGGGAATAAGCATCCCTATTCCAACCATTGTAACTACTGAAAGAAAAAACAAAACAAAACACACATTAAGTTGTAAACAGTATTTTCTATTATTGTGCATATTTTGAAAATAATCTTACGGTAGCATTAAAAAATTAGTTGACTTCACCTCGTATATCCCTTCTTAGATATATTTAATTCAAAAGCTGACCATGGGGCTTTTGAATACACTTTGCTCTACGCTCGCATTTTGTCTTGCTGAGGAACAGCTCGCACGTGTGTGTGTGTGTGTGTGTGTGTGCGTGCGCGCGTGCGCGCATTGAACCCAGGGCTCACACGTATAAAAGGTGGCACTACACCCTCAGTTCAAGTCTTTGTGCATCTCTTCTGCTCCAGATAAATCACAATGTCTAGCTGCCTGCTAGACATATGTTGCAGACTTAGGTGAAACTGAAAAGCCATAATCTCTAAGACTTTAGTTTCTGAACTTGTATCCAAGTTATTACTGTCAAATTCCCATCCATTTTGTAGACTGTCAAGTCAAAAATTACCTCAAAAGTGCACCTTTGCATGATTTCCTCAGTTATGACCTGCTGCTTCTTGAAACGCATGAATCGCTTTCCCTGCTTTAATAACATTCATGATACTCTTGCTCAGACTTGAGAATTTTACTTGGAAAACGAAGTGGCGGGGTGGAAACAGAACAGACTCTGGGGCAGGCTCGGGTTCAAGGCCACGCTTTAACCCTTAGCAGGTGAGTCACCTGGGGATGGTTTCTAAATGCTGAGGACCCCCTTCTCTGTGACAGTGGGAAAGGCAGAAATTCCTTCCTCAGGGAATACATGAAGACCAGTGGAAGAATGTGAGTAAAGAAAGGTCTGCTACAGCACCGGATACGGAACAGGTACATCCTTACAGTCAGCTCCTCCTGCCGAGCTCGCTCCTGACGAGCGTGGCCTCCCAACAGTCTCACTGTTTAGTTCCCTTCACCTTCTGAGCGCCGTCTTAGATATGGGGTGCTCCCAATATCGGGGTGGCTTTCAGTTAGAGTAACTGTACGTCACTGTAGTAAACAGCTTCAAATTTCATAGAATACTTACTGATACTGATAGCCTTTATTTGATTTTTGTGGAAAAAATCTTATCTCAGGGTATCTCTGAACATTTTCTTGGGCACAAAAAGAGTGATACTGTTGGCAGTCCACACTGCCCACATTGATCAGTCCAGTTAATGTCTGCAAAAGAGGGAAACAGTAGTTTTATCACTGATTAAAATAACCTCCAGAGCTTTTGATGCTTATAATAAAAAGATGGTCACTGTGAAATAGTCTTTATTGACTAGTGACTATACCCAAATAACAGATAAGGAAATAACAAACATGTTTTTTATGTTTGTTTGTTTGTTTTTTGGTCTTTTTAAGATAGGGTTTTGCTGTGCAGTTCAGGCTGGCCTTGAGCTCACTTTGTAGCCCAGGCTGGTCTTGAACTTGCAATGATCCTCCTGCCTCAGCCTCCTGAGTGCTGGGATTACAGGTGTGCACCACCATGCCTGGTTTGACCATTTTAAAAATACTAGTGAATCTGAAATCTAATTCTGTAATTAATAAGTATCATTGCAGAGTAATGTATTTCATTTATTACACAGGAAATATAAGTATTTTCATTTCCAAAATTCTGTTAAAAACCAAAAACTAATGAAGCTCTCTGCAATATTTTAAATAGTTACTTTTTCCAGTAAAGGCAAAGATTGCGTGTAATCCTTTAACTCACACTCAAATTATAAAATTTTACTGAAAAGGATGAAAAACTTAGAATCTTAAATGTTAAAACACTAAAAATCACTCTCTTATGGGTTTCCTTTTATTTTAGAAATGAACTTAAGTGCATTTTCCACTTTGGCATTTAAATAATTTCCAATCTTTCATAATTTAACACTGAGTTTATTTGCAGGAAATTTCTAAATAGGAACCGTTTTGCTGGTCAACACTGTTTTATTTTTTAAGTCCCATAGTACTGTGATGAAATGATCTTTAAATTCTGAAGAGGCAGAAAAAATTTAAATAGAAAATGAAGGGTTTTTTGGTTGACACTGATAACATTTTGGTCACAACTGATGCCACACAAAAAGGGCTGAATTACATAGCTGATGTAACAGATAGACACCGAGGTAGGGTCTTTTTTCTTCCCCCTGGTGCCAGGGATCAAACTCATAACCTCGAGTTTGCCAAGCAGGCACTTATGCCACTGAGCTAAACTCCCAGCCCCGAGGTAGGGTTTTAATGGTATGATCAGGGCTGTTAAGTAATCATCTACTGAGTTTGTTTATGTCACTTTCAAAAAACTACTCTGTTAAATCAACATTCCCTAGTAAATGGTAAAGATTTAAAATAAATGATTTCACTATACCCGGGCCATGCGTTTCCATTCTGGCATCAGGACCTGACAAGGGTGACACCACGGAGAGTAGAAATCAACCATCCAGACCTCGTCGTGTTTTCTTTGTCTAACCAGTTCGTTGAACGTGGTGGGTGTGAGTGAGACCACTGAAGGGTTCCTAAGATCCTAAAGAAAACACACACTACTGTTAATAGATACTAAAAAAAGAGTTGTTCACAGAGTCCTGGAAAAGTTCCTGCTTTAGAGAAATGGAAAAATGCTTAAGGATATTTAAAGGAAATCTATAGTGAATTGTTTCAAAACGTAAAAATCATAGCTGGGCACGGTGGTGCACACTTGTAATCTCAACAGTTGGGGGGCTGAGGCAGGAGGATTGCCATGAGTTCAAGGCCAGCCTAAAACTATATAGTAAAACTCTTAAATAAAGGTATATTTTCCCTTGTCTCTATCACTAAAACCACTGTAGGCTGTTTGAAGAGGCTTTTCTTTGAAGTTATGCGTAGATGATACAATAAAGAGTTCCAGGACATGCTCAGGTGGCTACACAGGTCTCAGTGTGATGGATTGCCTACTGTCCTTTGTTTCCTTTCCTTTTTGAGATTCTGACTGCAGCTACTGTAAACCTCTTTAGAGACCACAGTTCTAAATGCAATTTTAGTAAAGTTTCAGCCTAAGTTTCAGCCTTAGATAACTAACAAGGAAGGCAGAATCACTGGGAAAACTATCAAAAACATTAAACGCTGCTTTGGAGGGGAGCGGGGCAGGGACACAAGCAAGGGACACAGTAAAATGGTGATGAAATGGGTGGAGCACCCTACTCTTTCTTAGGTGGGCTGGGACCGCCTCCCTGAGAACGGAGGTGCTGTGCACATGGCCTCCTGTGCCAACCACAGCAGGCTGGTGGAGACTGCCTGGCTTTCTGTGTGCACAGGGCAAGAGGTGATAAAGTTTCAGACGAAAACAGAATTTCACATATTCAATAAATAGCTGTATCCCTATGTACAAGGCAATACACTAGGTAACAACAGACTTGAATTTTTAAAATTTTCTTTTTTAGGAAATAATGTTTTAGCATGAAACAGTCAATACCTTATTTATGAAATAATCATTTAAAGTGTATATATAAACAAGGGTTTCTAGTCACGTATTGTAACTGAAAATACCTCTATGAACTCAAGGATCTGTTCAGCAGAGTGATGTCCTTCATACTCATGAATACTGGACTGGTTGAACACCACTGTCGTAGGATAAGCCTGAATATTATACTGTTAGGGAGGAGAATACAGGATTAATAAAAAATGTTAGATATGATACCTATTTCCATTTTATAAACAGCTTCCCCAAATAACAATGATCAGAGTTGAAAAATCCTATGCTAAATTTCTAGTGACTAAAAACTTTTGGCCAGACATATTCAGCAAAGGAAATGCAGTCAGTTGTAGCGATAACCTGATCCTTATTTTAGGTACTTCATTAGCAATAAATCTCAAAGGTATCCAAGAAGGTGAGCATGAGTAATTACATGTTCGGTCCCCTTTTGCTGAACCAAAGAAAGAAGTGTAAAAAAATAGATTTGGATTTTGTAATTTCTAAAATCACAATAAATACTCTTAATTTTTCTAGACGAATATGATCAAGAATATAAAACAGAATGAATAATATGCACAAGACTATATTTTAGGTTGAAGAAATATGAATTATGCCCTAAGAATGTGGTCATGTTTTGTTCTACATTAAATATAGTCTTTGTGGTACAAAACGTTTAATTTCCATCTCAGAATTAATATACAGTAAGTTACAAAGAGATTTGCTATGGCTGAACTTCATATGCTTAATAGGATAAGCACAAATTAGCAAACTGCAATCTTTGAAGAATCATAAAAATAATTTTAGAAAAAAGACATTTATCAGAGTTCTGAAAAAAGTGCAAATTCAAGTAATTCATTAGATTAATAAAACAGTAACATTTATTAAGTACTTACTATGTGTCAAATACTAAACATACTTTTTCTCACAATTTTATCCAAGAGTTAAAATTACAAAACACACCTTCACATATGAGAAAACAGTCACTGAGAGGCCAAGTGACTTAGTCAAGGTGAACCAATTAGTGAGAGGCAACTAATTAATGAGTAGTAACTCTGATTTTTTTTTTTTTTTTGGTACCATGAATTGAATTTATGACCTTACACCTTTCAGGTAGGTGCTGTGCCAATGAACTGTATCCTCGGCCTCTGATTCTGTATTTTATACCCTTATGTGGTGTTTATTGAGATAAAAAGTAGAAAAACTAAAGCAGTTCAAATAAGATAATTCTTATTTATCACAAGAACTTTGCATCTTTGGTTGGCATTTATTTTTCAAAGTCACATAAAGAACATTAGAAACCAAAAGCTGTTTTTTTTGTTTTCTTGTTTTGAAAATTTATTTTAATATTTCATGATGTTGAAAATGAGAATATAATCTGACAAATACCTACATATCTGTCCCTTCTATTCAACAACAATGAACTGTGGCGAGACTGTGACACTCTTTGCTAGTCCCACTTTTCTCTCCTGCTCACATACGCTGAAATCTGGGGATGGCACACCCATGATGCCAGCTAGCTTGTGCTCTGTCACTGCAGTTCTCATCATTTCAGGATTTTTTTTTTAATGACAATAATATTTAGAGGTAGTACACACTTTCATCACAAAGTATAAAATTGGAACTGAGGACTATGAAGTATTTACCTATGAACATATTTTCATGTAAACAAAGGTTTTGAAATGCTTGTTCATGGTTTTAATTCTTCTGTTACCTTTATACTTAGAAGACAATTATAAGGAAAATCAAAGAAAATTATAGACAGCCCAAAAGGTAATGCTAAGATATAGAAATAAATTACCTGATTTTTCCATTTATAATTTATAGATATTATCTAGACAGCTAATCAGTATCTGCCTTAATATTAAGATGCTTAAAAGTCTCTATTTTACAAAAGTTTTAGTTCCAGTATATTTTTCATACTTTGCCTTACCATATTACAGAGCCCTTCATGGATGGTACAGTCTAATGTACCAAATTTCAGCTGACCATAAAGGAGTGTTGATGCTTTCCGTAACTCTGGCAGTAAAGCCTGGCATGGTGGACACCACTAAAAAAGAAAAGAGCATTCATAATCATTGAGAAAATTTAAAAAATATTTGCATCACTTTTGTAATGAGCAATACACCAAGAAAGACAACTGTACTCCCTGGCCTGTCTTCTGGTACATATTTTACCTCCGGAGGGGCACACACCAGTGCTCACTCAGGGGTTTATGCAACAGTGGCTCAAAACAGAATGGAACAGTTCTAGCACTAATGGCTCAACATCATTTACAAATTTCTTTTTGCCATGGCAAGAGGAAATAGGGTATAGTACTGAAATTTGACAGATAAAAATGACTTACAGGAGCAAAAAAATCAACAAGCCACGGTTCTTTGTCACTGGATGGAAAATTTTGAGGTCCAAGTGTGGTAACATGAGAATTAACACTTTCTTTGGCAAAGGCAAGTATGTCATATAAAATCTTCTTTCCTTTGAAATTAAGAGAAAAATTAAAGTCCACATTCTTAATTTACATAGAAACATTTCAAAGTTCAAAATATTAAAACAAGATGAACTTACAAACGAACTGATTTTGGTGTAATTTTGCTGTTTTCTTGTGTTCGGTACCCACATGGTTTTGCCCTACCAGAGTTCCCTTCCCTTGAACACTCTTCTGTATCTGCCTCGTCAGCACACCAAGGTCTCTGTGGAAAGCTCCATCACAGGCAGAATAATCTCTTCCTCTTCCCTATAATGACTTTGAACTCTCCATGGTATTACTATGGCCTAACTGTTACATCAGTTCCAACTCTATAAATTCAAAACCTGTATTACCACACGGAACAGTGGAAAACTGTACTTGAGCAGCATATGAACTCCGCAAACACAAAATATCCAAACTGAAGCTAAATTGTTCCCCAAACTTGCACCTTTTCTCACCTTCTCTTCATAACTCCGTTCAGTCCACCACCTCTTACCAGGTCTCCCACCCTGCTGCTACTGCCTGAATTCCCCCTGAATAATCAGCTTGGTATATCTGTCATCAGCTCTCCCTAATTAATCCATTTTCTACACCAGAGTCCACCTAGAAATACCAATCTGATCACACTGTCTTCTTGCTTAAGTGCCTCTAATAATTTAACACTGCCTAAAGGATATCCTTGGCTTGGTAAATAGCTTTCCAACCAGAGCACAATTTATTTTCCCAAGTGTCCTTTGTCTTATTTATTCAGCAGTCAAAATTAAGTATCTAATATGTGTCAGACCTATTTTAAATTAAGGCAGGTAAAATGAAAAACTAAAGTTCTCTTTCATTCTTAGCCCACCAGAAGAAAACATTTCATAGCTATATTCAGATAAAACGTATTGTGTTGTCCTGCTTTTTTTCTTTAGCTTTTTCTTCAACTGCTCTGCACCTGTCTCTGCCTCTGACCACGAGGCTCTGGACCAGTCTGTGTGTCACAAGTTCACATCCAGCTGCCACAGTTCAGCTTTCAGATGGCCTCACCTGCTCTGTGGCATTGGAGCACCTGAGTTGAGAGCCATGCAGCTAAGCTGTTTTTGGATTCCTGGCCTCCAAAATCTTGACTTCACAAATGTGTGTTGTTTTAGGCTAAGTCTAAGGGTAATTTATTACTCATCAACTGATACCTACTTCTCCCTGTTGCACACAGATTTTCAAAATTTGTTCATTTACTTATCTGTTTTTCTTTTACTCTATAATGTTCTTTAAAGCAGCGATTAAGTAAACATTTTTTCTATTTTTCTATACTGTACCTGTTTATGTTTGAACACAATACAAGATACAAAACTAGTAACAGCACATAAAAGAAGGTGCTGGGGACTATGTGGGTATTTTCCATGGAAGAAACTGCTGAATATTTTGAGGCCTGGGTGGAAAGATTACAATGCAGGAAGAAAACTCATAAGTGCAAGGACATAAGAGTGAAAGAACAAGGTATTTTCAAGGATCCAAAAGCAAGGTTCCACATAAGACTATCCGGAGAGGCGGAGGTAGAAGATGATGCTGGAAAAACTGGTAGCGGGAGACTGTGAAAGTCCCTCATTCACTTAACAAGTACTTCTGAGTTCTGCTACATGCCAGGCACCATGCTAAATGCAGGGGACAGATACAGCAAAACAGTCACTACTGCTATGCTAAGGCCTGGACGTTATTCTCAAAGAATCAAATCAAATGAAAAGTGTTCTGGCTTCACGCTTTGAAGACAGTACAAGAACTCAACTGTAAGAAGAGAAGACTGGGAGATGAGCAGCCCTAAAAGAAAGCACTATCACAGCGATGTAAGAGGTGACAGGCTTAAAACAAGGCAGCACACACAGAAGAGGGGAGTCTGAGACTATTTGGGGAAAAAGTGTAACTTCACTATTAAAGCTTAATCCTTACTGGTACTTTCAGGACCGACATAGTTAGCAAGCACTAGCCTTTTAGAGTCAGCTAAGTTTGTGTTTAAAGATCTACCCTGTCAATTTTCTAGTTACTACTAAATGAAAGTAAAATTATTAACACTAAACATTAACAATAAAATTATTAATACAAAACCAGTTAAAAAGCAATTAGAAAAAGTCTATTTGGAGATGAAGAGGAACTCATTGTTTCCCCCATTTTTACCATGATGGAATTCATATTCTTTAGTTCCTTGTCCTTTAAATACTGCCAGACAGGGCTGGAAAACATAGAGGTCCCCACAGATTCCTGGCGCAGAGGAGCAATCAAACCTTCCAACCTGGAAAGTATAAAGACGAGGTTGAATTTCATGAAAACAAAATCCTACTCACTCAATTTGTAGATTATTCCTAAAGATAATTCTAAAACGACACTGTTTGCAACAGAAGTTAATCAGTTAACAAAAAGAAAATAGTTCATTTACATTTAGTACTGAAAATTCAATTCAATTAAAGAATGCTTTCTGAGGAGCTCAGAAACCTGAGAGGAAACGTGAAGTTCTTTAAGAAACCTTGGCTCCAAAAATGTATGAGGTGTTTAATCTTGGGCTACAGGCCAGAGAACGGACTAAACAACACTTAGGAAAGGTTCATTTTCTATACAGTGTGAAAGAAAGGCACATAAATAAAACAAGGAAATGATAAACCATGAAAAAATTGGAGCACATAAGGAAGATCTATTAAGAAAGAACAAGACAGCTTGTAATCTCAGCACTTGGGAGGTTGAGGCAGGAAGACCACTGTGAGGCCAGCCTCAATTACATAGTGAGACTCTGTCTCCAAAAAACCAACCAACCAACCAACCAACCAACCAACCAACCAACCAACCAGTAAGACAAACACTGCACAGAAAAAAAGAAAATGCACCAGGAATATAAAGAGAAAATAAATTAGAGAAGAATTATGATCTACCAATAATTGTCTTTTTTTCTTTCCATCATACTAGAAAGCAACTAAAAGTATAGATTGTTAATATATTATTTTTGGCTTATCAGAATAGTGAAGAATAAAAATACTATCATAGTTTACATAAATGTGGACAAATACCCACTTACATGCTGTCAGTTAATTACAAATTCATAAAAACCTTCTGGAAGGTTCTAGTAATAAGGATAAAAAAGGAAAATAATTATGAGTCAAAATTTTTTCACATTAAAATACCTGGACAAGTCTCACATCATTTGATATTTTAAAAACTGAAATAAAAACAAGAGATCTGTCGAACAATTATGATGTTAACACACACTAAAATATTACTTAAGCTTTTAGGGAAGGACAGGAATATACATATATACACACATATGTATGTAACCCACAGGCCAGCAAGAGTTTGATGCTGTTGAATGTAAAAGCTTGCTACAGAACAATACACAGTGACGCTATTGTGATTAAAAAGTACACACACAAGCCAGGAAGAGTAGCACATGCCTGTAATCCCAGCACTCCAGGAGACTGAGGCAGGGGGAGTGCAAGTTGAAGCCTACCCTGGGAAACTTAGCAAAACCTTGGATTCAATTTCTAGTAGCACACACACTCAATTATACATATAAATTTACAAGTGTATGTACATGTATTACATCAACCATTACAATATGTATTCATGTGCACACATGTATCTACCCACTTACACCATACTCATAAAATACCTGAAAGATTACACAGTAAATTCTTTGTATGGTTATCAACTACACTGAAAGTATGGGTGAACTTTTAGATAATATTCATTTTTGTGTTTATGTTTGTATATCCTAATTTTTAAGTGGTAAGAATTACTTAGGAAAAGAAGAATTTATAAAAGAGCAGTTTGGCACAAGGTATATGGTGCTTGAAAACTATTACTGGTTGTCATCCATGAGAAGAAAAGGCTGATTAAATTAGAATTTAACAGCTCCTAAGTCACTGGACCGGGGTCACAGGAAAGTTGAAGAGTTGCACAAGAAGGTGAAAAACCGCACCTTACCAGAGTAAAAGCCTTGTTCCAGGAACCTCTGCAGCACCTGGTCTGAGCATCAACCCGTAGCTGTCTCAAAGCATCAATGTACTGATTTTCACTGCCTGAGGTGAAGAAAGGCCAGACAAGAGGATCCAAGATGGCTGAACAGAGGCGCCTGGGCTTGCTCCATCCCAGAGTGGAGCCACGGCACTGAGAGAGTTCAGTGGACACGGCAAGGGCATGATGGCAACCCCAAGCCGCACAGACGGCAAGATAGAGGCGCAGAGTGTACTGCAACAGTGGCCCTGCTCTCTGGATGCAGAGGACTCCACGCTGAGAGGAGAAGCTGAGCAGGAAAGTGCCACAGACCGGCGGTTATACCTGTAAGACTCGCACAGCTCCCAGAGACTTGCACCCGAGGTTGGGCAGGTGCCTGGGTCCATGCAACTGCTTTGCACCAGAGAAGCAACTCACAACAGGCTGCTCTACTGACTTTCAGGACCCAAGCTGCCAGGCATGGTGCTATCATAAGGACAGAGGCACAGCTAGATGTCACCCTGCCCCGGGGACCGGTAAGCAGTCCCCTCACTGCTCTTGGGAGCTCTGGTGACAGGACACTTACTCTGCAGGGCAAAGGATGTGCCTTCCACAGCTCATGTCCCAGCACTGCAACTGCACTGATGCCTGACTTATCGGGCTCTGTGATGGGAACCCTTGGGGCCCACTAATCTCCACAGACACACGCAGAACCCTTGCTGCTGGCCCTGAATGCAGCTGAGGGAACTACGTGGAGACTACCGTGTCTTCACTGAACACCACAGCAAAGGCACCCAATGGCTCATCTCTACACAGGTCTGCCTGCAAAAGCTACTCCCAAAAAGCGAAAGAGACCACTGTTATACCTGGGGCAGACACCAAAGTAGGGATGCAAGAAAGCATGATACATTTCCAAAGAAACACAATAATTCTGCAGAAACAATCTAACATAAAGAAAATCTATGAAATGCTTGAGAGCAAAGTCAAAGTGATGTTAAGAAAACCCAGATACAAGATAAGATACACAATTCAATGAAATGAGCACAACAATTTAGGAAATGAACAAGACATTTAATAGAAATAGAAATCCTAAAAAATAGAGATCTAGAAGCTAAAAAATTCAACCACTGAGACTGAAAACACAACAAAAACTTTAACAATAGGTTACTTTAAGCTGAAGAAATAAAATGAAGACAGGTCTTTAGAATTAACTCAGGTTAAAAAAAAAGACGTAAGCCTATGATACTTATGAGAAACTATTGAGTGAACAAGTATCTGTACTACAGGGATTCCACGTAGAAAACAGGGAAAATAACAGCCAAAAACTCTCGAAGTCTTAAGACACAGACATGCAGGTCAAGGGAGTTCAAAAGACTTCAATCTCCACAGCTTACTTTATGCAGTCAAATTGTCAAAAATCACAAAGAATTCTAAAAATAGCAAGAAAAAAGCATCTAGTCACATACCAAGGAATTCTGACTTCTCAGCAGAAATTCTAACAGGCCAAAAAAGAATGGGATGTTATATTCAAATCCTAAAAGAAAACAAAAACAAAATATACACACACACACACACACAAAATAATAATAATAAAAACTTGTCAACCAAGAACACAGTACCCAGAAAAGCTATCCTGTAAAAAACAAGCTTGCTAGCTTGCTACTGCTAGGCCAGCCTAACAAAAAATGCTTAAGGGAGTTCTACCTTTGTAATGAAATAATGCTCAGTATTACTAATCATTACAGAAAGGAAAACTCAAATCACAATTCATCTCATCCCAGTTAGAATGGATACTATCAAAAGGAGAAAATTAACCAATATTTATAAAGATGAAAAAAAAAAGGAACTCACACACTGCTGGCGAAACTCTAAGTTGGTACAGACACTACAAGGGAACAGTATGAAGACTTCTCAAGAGATTTAAAAAGGGAACTGCCATATGATCTGACAATCCCACTACTAGGTAACCTGAAGGAATCAAATAATTATATCAAAGTTTATCATAACACAGTAATTCACAAATCATTATATCATTATATCCAAGTTTATCTTAACTCACAATAGCTAAGATACAGAATCAACCAACGTATTCATGAACAGATGAACGACAGTGTAGCATATTCACACCACAGTATTCAGCCCCTTCAAAGAATGAAATCCTATCATTGTAGCAGCAATGCAGACGAAACTGGAGGATATCATGTTAAGTGAAAAATGGCAGAAAAAGACAAATACCTCATGTTCTCATACCTGGTCTCACAGAAGAGACTGGGAAGTGTAGGAAGACGGGAGAGACCAGTAACAGGCACCAAGGCAGTTACACAGGAAGAGTTAATACTGATGTTTTACAGACATATTTCAAAATGACTAGGACAAGGTTTCTCTAATACAGAGAAATGAAAAATGTTTGAGGATATATAAATGCTAATTACCTGGACATGATCATTATTTATTGTACTGAACTACATGCATTGAACTATCGTACTGTATTTTATAAATACGTACAGATATTTTGTCAATTTAAAAAAGTAAAAAGATTTCATGTTGAGATTGTTTTCACTACTTCAGGTTAAACAAACATTACTCGGAAAAAAGGAAAGTCATTCTTGTGTTTAAACCCAGAAAACTTTATGATACAGGTTTGTCAAATGATAAAAAGTCACCCTGTTCAGGTATCATGTCAATTTTGTAATACAAAAAGAAAAAACAAAAATTCCAGCCCCAAGATCGAAAGTATTCATAGGCTTCTTAAAGCAGAATGTCAACAAACATTGTTATACTACTTAAAATTCAGTTATAGGTATTACATTGATAAGGAAGCATAAGGCAGAAGGTGTGGCAAAGTAACACTTTTTCTTACTTGAATATGGTCATTTTTAAGTAGAGTTTTCAATTTTTTCAACTCCGGATCATTTGAATTTTCATTTTTTCCAAAATGGAAAAATATGAGCCAGCGATGATGTGCCAAACGATCCTTCAAAGTAATCAAGAAAAAGGAAAATCAAAGAGGGGAGATTCTAAAGACTTTATTTCTTTGAAGCTGGTTTTAGCTACCTTACCCATTAATGTAAAATATGGCCTAAAATGCAGAGCCATTCATACTGTTAGTGTGAGTTTACTGGGTATAATCCAATACAAATGAATAATATGGGTAGATAAGTCACCGAGTTAATTAATCTTAAGGAGATGACTGTGCCAAAAAATATGGTTTTAACAACATATAGCTAAAAATTTAAGGCAAGTTTGGAGAAGTCAGCTTTTCGGGTTTAACTGGATTCTTTCTATGCAGTCTACTTTTATACACTGCTTCTTAATTCTCAGTGGACAATGTAAAGTGTTCTGCTGGCAAGAAAACAAAGTTCCAACTCAGGTCCAAAACTGCTTTGTGATCAAAATCTTGCCTTTCAGATGCTTGTTTTGAAGTCCACTTCACAACTGGGCAGGTTTTCCAAAATTACAGGATTCAATTTGAATCACCAACATAAGAATTTCAGCAATTACAATTTAACCTAGAATTGACTAATATCTAAGTCTTTGAAATGCTACTATCAATTAAATACTAATGAATAAAACAAATGCTTGAGTTTAAAATACTAAGACTTTAAAATGTTATCCATATTTATTACTATTAATAAAAACGTTACCTCTAGCGTTTTTGCTGACAGTAGTTCAAAATCTGGAAGTTTATTTATTATCTCTAAATATATTTCTTTAGCATCCAACGAATTAAGAAACTAGAAAAAGAGAATCATATTGTAATCTTTTGGATAAACATTCATTTACTGTACTCTTTTCAACTAGGAACAATTAAAAAGTTAGCTTTTCAAACTATTCCACATTCTGTTTTTTCAAAGGTATAGTATATCATTATTTTGGTAAGTATTAAAAATACTGCAAAGCTTATTTAAAAAAATGATGTAAAATAAATTCCATCCTTAGGTATTTTATTAACTGGAATTTTGTGTTAATCCTATAGTAACTCAGAGTAACGTTTAAATCATAATGAAATACACTATATTCAATTTAATGTAACCATCTTTTACAGAATTCCAATGCTTTGTACTTAGAAATTTTAACACTAGAATACTTGATGATCTAAGACACTTTATGCCCCAACTATAATTAATGGTGATTAAGAACTTGTGATGGGGAACTGGAATAGTTATTATTGATTATTAAGAAGGTTTTCAGAAATAGTTACTGTCTTTATCAGAGTCCTCTGTATTCTTTTGGGATTCCACAAGACTTCTCCAATATCCCATTGTTTATCTCAGCTCTATGCCAACTAGCTTGAGTCCCAGTTTCCTCATTCATAAACTTAGGGAAGTGAATTGTACTGGATTTCCAAATGGAGTTCACACCAGAATCCCACAGGCTGCTTCAAAAACTAGAGACCCCATGCATGATCTGTATTTTTAACATCATGAAAGACTAATAACTTTAAATGTAATGTAAATGTCAGTTTAAAAATCAGACTTAGTGAAAAATTACTTCTTCAAAATAATGAAATGTTCCACAGTCCAGTGATATGAACTCATTCCTTGCTTTGTTCACCACTTACAAAATGATGTATTTCTTTTGAGTATGTATACACATGTTTCTGTGTAAAGACATTTGCTTAAAGTTATTCATACCAAAATGCTGTTTTTTTCTTTGTTATTTAAAGTGGCTCCAGGAGGAAAGTAAGCAGTAGTACTTGTTGTAATATCCAGACTTTTACAAAGATTATCCTGGGCAGCACAATTCATCCATCCTACATTGACAAGACCGTCCTAAAACAGAAAGAAAAACATGCTGTGCTGAAAACAGAAGAAAATGGGATTTTGCTTTACCTAGCCAAAAAATCCACTTTTCCATTGTATGGTTGTACTTTCTTAACAGTATTCAGTATCTTCAGATAGTAAAATGCAATTTTCCTTTGATATTAAACACCTATGTTTAATATTTGTACAAAATGAATAAAACTACATTTATAAATTTATGTAGAAAGCAGGCTGTTCAATAATCTCTTAGGTTAAAATCAAACCTGTGTAAGACTTATGATTGTACTTTAGGTATGTATCATTCAGTTTCACAGATATTTATGTGACTACTTTAATAAAATTAGTACTTTCCCAATTTTTACCTATTGGTTGTTAAGCTCTTCTAATGAGCTCCAAAATGCTATATGAAAAGTTTTATTTTTCAGAACCTCAAGTTACTGCAAAAATTTTTTGGACAGGGTGACTTGGTAAACAAGGATGATACATTCAATCAGGATTCCAAAATACAAAGGAAAAAGAATGGGACATAGACAACAATTGAAGTAACAGCTAAGAAGTTTCCACAACTTGGAAAGATACCTAACCTATAGATTCAGCAGTTCAGTAAATCTCAAGGCAGAAGAAATAAACTTACACTTATGCGAGTTATAACATAACTTCAGAAAATCAAAATATCTTAAAAGCAGCAAGGCTACATCTTAATCTAGATGGTGTTGTATAGTATAAATCTTAATTTTAACATGTATATGTTCCTATAAGAGTCAAAAAGTTAAAAAAATTTACAAAGTAAAAAAGTTACAGAAAACTAAGGTTAAAATTCTTATTGAAGAAAAATTGTATTTTTATAAATGCAGCACAGCCTAAGTATGCAGTATTTCCACAGTCATGGTGGTGCACTGTCATGTCTTAGCCTTCACAGGGCGACTTCCAGTCCTGCACGCTCCATTCATGTTAGGGAGCTTTTTGGATGCACCACTTTTGATCTTTCGTCCTGTATTTTCACTGCACTTTTTCTAGGTTTAGATACAGATAGCGCTGTATTCCCAGTGCCTGAGTTTTCAGCATAGTAACATGATGTACAGTTTTGTGGCTCAGGAGCCTCTATCTCACAGGCTATGTGTGAGACAGGTTTGCCTAAGTGGACTGGATCATGTTCACACACTGATGAAACTAATGACACTCATGACTATACACATAAGAGAATAACAGAAGTACAGGGAGAAGCATACAAATCAATGTTCCTAACTCAAGACTTTAACATGCTCGCCTCAAATTACAGATCACATAGTACAAAAGTAATGCAGATATGAGTAACATGATTAATAAATTTGATCTAATAAACATAAAAATTACATCTGGCATAGAGAACTTACTATTTTTAAGTTCACATATAATTTTCCAATATTCACAACTAATTCCTCAGTCACAAAGGAGCATTAGGTAAGATCAAAGAATCAACATTTATCAGACCATTCTCCAACCATCACATGACACAAAGAAATGAACTAAAAAAGTTTTGAAATGATGAAAACACTAAACATGTAACTAAAAGAATGCATAATAAATATTTAAATTGCAAGACCTTTAAAGTGAGAATAAACACCCCATGTGGCAAAACTGAACAAAGCTATTTAGAAAGGAAGTTACAGTTAGAACATACTTATCAGAAAATAGAGCTTAGAAATAGACATGTTCAAGAAATTTAAAAAATATTTGGAATCAACTTATAAATGTGCTTTATAGGGTGACATTGACAAAATGAGGGTGCTTACCAACATGCCGCTGAGCCTGAGTCGAGTCTGTGGAGTCAAACAATCTGAGGGGAAAATGTCACGAGACTAAGCTTACACTGCGCACCTGTCTGTTAAACAACCATGGCGATTCTAGGGCAATAATTGAGCTACAGTGTCAGATACTGAAATGGAAAGCTATGGAAGTCAGTCTCATTTTACACACACACACACACACACACACACACACACACACACACACACACACTCTTTCTCTCTCTCTCTTCTCTCATTCTCTCTCTCTCTCTTTCTCTCATTCTCTCCCATTAACTTCTCAGGATTTCTAGCTACAGAGAAAAGGCAGGTGTCTATTTAGGGTCTGCTCTTAAATTTCTATTAACAATCTCCTTTATCCAAGAGATCTCATGATTTGGAAAAAAATAAAATGAAATAGATCTAATTGATAAATAAATGCAAATAAAGCATTCTTGAAATAGCATAGCACAGCACAGTGTAACACAGTAAGGAGGTTCTGCACTGTTTCTATAAAGGGTCTGTAAATATGAATGTTGAGTTGAGATTTGAAGGAAGGAATCAGCAGCATCAGCAGCAACATAAAATGGTACAAGCAGGTTATCTAGGTAAAAAGTAAAAGAACGTTAGGAAGATTAAAAGTTTTATTCATGTGTGGATGGACAGAAATCTGGACATCAGTGCAAAATGAGACAAAATTCCTTGGTGACTAACTAAATTTATGGCTGACTTATGCTCAAAAGTAAAATCTTTCTAACATGGGATGAGGAGAGTGGTCAATGTTAGTTACACTACACTGTAACAAAGCAGCACGGAGGGTGAGAGGTAAAGTGTGAGGAAAAGACTACGTCATGATTTAACACAAAAATGTAAGGAATTAGGATAGTCAGTAATACTGGGACCAATTTTTAACCAATCTAATTCAGTATCATTTCCACTTTGTAATTTCATATGTGAAGTAGTGAATTTTCAACTTAATTTACCAAGAGAAAGGTCCCAGAAATGAGAACTTGCCATCTTCATATAGATATTTTTATAAGACAAATGTATAATTTTTTATAGGGACAGAGAAGTAAATCCATATTATTATGGATGTTGGGAGGGATTATATCTACTAGCAACTATTATTGTACACTACCAAAATATACCTGTGGCTCCTGAAGGAACAATTTACCATGAGTACAATTAAGCTGAAAAATTCATCTACCAAATGTAAAAGTATGAATAATCCATTAACAAATTAACGAATTGATAGCCTTTGGGGGGGGGGGCAGGGGTTACTGGGAATCACACCCAGGGCCTCATGCTTGCCAAGCAGGCACTGTGCCACTGAGCTACATCCCTGGCCCCTGATAGCCTTTTGTGTCTAAAATAATTAAAAAGGTAAACTGCAATCTTGGGTTTAAATTGTAGTTTCAAAACATGAACTGATTATTTACTAAAAATCATTTTAAGTCGCATACTAAAATTAACACCTGAAATTTACATGTCTGTCTTTTCATTCTTACAAAATAACAAATAAAATTACCTCCTTCTTTAGAACAGAAAGTGATCAGCCAGCCAATACCAGCAGCAAAAGCAGTTTGTATGGAGTTAACAAAATTCCCTTAAAAGAAAATAAAGCAAATTTCTGATCACCTATTACTCAGTAATGGAAACAGTCTTCCAAATGACTTTTTCCTAATCCCACCCTTTTCCAATCCATTCCGAATATTACAATCTGTAACCTTTCTAAAACTCTTTTTGAACATGTCAAACCCTTCACTGGCTCCCCAAGTCTTTTATCACATCAAATTCATATCTAATATGTCCTTAAGAAGAGGACTACAACTGGCAAGTAAGGCCCCTTGTGGTCTAAGTGTTGTCTACAGCCATCTTTCCTTTCTTACTACTCTACTCCATCACTAATTTGTTTGCCAGATTCATCAAATACTATCAATTCTCAAACATGGTACTCTCCTAAGGCTTCCAGTCCATTTCCATGAGAGACTGGGTACGACCTCTTTTGAGAAGTATTTTCTAACTTTTCCTTTTTCCAACAAGATTGTTTCATGTAATTTATCTATACTTTTCTAAGCTTACCTATAATATAATTTTATTACAATATAACCACTATATTGTAGTTTAGTTACTTACTAGTTCTTCCTCATTGCAGTAATGAAGTTACTACTGATGGCAGGGATTACTTACTATGGCTGCCCTAGTATTTAAGTTTCTGACACACAATCTGGTATTCATGAAAGAAAGATTCTTTTAGCCATGAACACTAACATTTCATGGACAGTTTTCAGAGTAAATAACCAACCTGACATAACTTGATAAACGAAAGCCTAAGTTTAAAGATGATTCTGAACTTTAACATTAAACTGGATAGTATCAATTTACTATCTGTAAAAACACACAATGGTGAGAAAAAGATTCAAGATATATAGAGAAACAAATTCTTTATTATGAATATGATCATTATGCATATTAAAAGTGTATCAATAAAATTAATTAAAAACTACACAAATAAAAAAATACTTGGATTATGAAATAGTAGCATTCTGAATGATGTCTTTTAGTCCCACATCCTGACTGTTTTAGTTGTTATGTGTAACTAGTTTGTTACATACCTACTACTAGCACAAATCAGAGAAACAATGCAATTCCCTTTTAAAAAGCATGGGAAAATTTGTTAAGACTTTCAGAATTCTGACCCAAATGTTAACACATTTAAATATGTTAATGCTGCCATTGTAAAACTAAAGATAGCAATAAAGTATCCTTGCAAATCAAGCAGATTAAAAAAACAAAATTACCTGTTGACAGTTCTGTCACCGAGCTTCTCACATGCTGCATGGCAAAATTCACTAGACTCTCCTTTGATCTGTCTCCATGGTATTTCACTGCAGCCTATTAGTTTTATAAAAGAAACAACTTTTACATTTTCTTTTTAAACCTCACTAAAATAATACCAAATACTCTGATTTTACATTATTTTGAATAATTCGGTAAAGTTCTATCCATTGGAAGTGTATTTCCAAACAATACTCTGAGAATCTTGATTCTGTAGACTATCTTCCATAGAATACAGTTTAATTCTATTTATAAAATAGTTTTTGTTTGTTTCATCATTGGAAACTGGGAAAAATTAGAGCTTTAATTCAATGAAAGTACATCTACAAAATACTTTGCAACCTACAAAGCACAATATACAGTGAATAAATTATATTCATTAGCAAACATTTAATTTTAAAATACAACAAAGTCATAGCATATACATAATCCAAAGTGTTTATTATTAGTAGTTAGACGGCACCTAACATGAGACTTAAACTATATAAATAGTTTTGTTGTATTTTCTCTAGTATTCACAAAGTTTTCCAGTGAACGTGCCTGCAATCTGCAAAGTTCTGCAAATCTGGAAAATGCTAATGCTATTGCTTACCATTCCAGACCTAAAAATGAAGAGGCTTGGATAACTGTTCACTCCTTTCATTCGGCAAAGCATTCTATCATCACCACAGTTCACAGCTCCAATTCGAAGTAACCCATCCACTTCTTTAGCAAATTCTCTCCACTAAGAGAGAGAAGAACGTGTAAATATTTCTCTGCTAAGATCATTTTCCTTTACATGAATATATTGGGTCATATAGTCTTTTTAAAAAATTTTTTTGAGACAAGGTTTCACTCCATAGTCCAAGCTGATCCTGAACTCACTATATAGTCTAGGCTGCCCATGGACCTGCAGCAATCTTCCTGTCTCAGCCTCCCGAATGCTGGGATTACACATGTATGGTCTTAAAGGACAGAATTTTTATTGAATAAAACCATCCATATGTAAAAGTACTTGATATTTCTGATAGTTATAATCACTATTAGTAAAAAACCCCAACATACTAAAAATATGCACAAATAACAGATCAATGAGAAATAAAACTTTAATAATATGAATGTAAATAATATGTACCGTGGGGGCTAAATCATGGCAGTGTGAACATCCCGGGGAATAAAAGTTTACAAACCACAGTTCTCCAGAATTAACAGCAGCATCTAAAAGCATACAAACAGAATTACTTATTACTAAGGTTAATGCATGTTTTAGTTTAAAAACTTTTTGGTGAGATCAGAATGGAAATAGTTATGAATCTTTCACACAGTCATTTTCTATCAATTTTTTAATGAAAACTCTGTCAAAACAGTAACTTTAAAAATACCCCCTTAAGCCCATACTTAGGAGACAAGCAGCTTTGAATTAAAAAATAGAGCCAGGAAGCTATACAATGAGTGGCAGGAAGACCCAGCAGCCGAAGTCATTGAGGGGTCCCATGCATATGAGAAATGAAGAGGAGAAGCAGTAGAGAGACAGCCCACCTTGCCACTACCTACAGCACACAGAGCGTTTCCCAGGGAGTCCCGAGGGACTGTGTGTTCCACACTCTCCAAAACACAGACCAGAGACCTACACGCCATCATTGGTGGTGAGGGCTGTGGCGATTACCTTTCACCTCTGCCCTCACTAAGGCACATTCACTGGAAAACTATGCTGATTGAGAAGTATAAAATCAAGGTTTTCATTATTTTAGAACATTAATACATTAATAATAGCTTTGAACACCATACAGTGTTAGCCACCAGTGTATTATATAATCTACAAAATGACTTGGTGCACAATTTAAAAAAAGTCATTCATTTTAGAAAATTAACATTACAAAAGGATCGTGCTCTGCTATACAGGAAAAAAGGCAAAGGTAATGTCTTGTGGGTTAAAGGTTTTCACATACAGAACTTCCATATCAGAATCAATTATCTAAATTTAAAATGAAACTTCATAAATTATAGTAAACTATCAAAGCATTCATACAATGCTAAGTATGTGCAACTGATTTAGGTTGACTGGCAACATATATAGGACTTAACACCCACCCACAATTCAATGACAAGGAAAGCAGCTAATCTGTACAGGCAATGTATGTAATTTAGGACTTTATCAAGTGTTCTCTGTCAATGTTTAGAAAGTCTAACAAATAGATCGCTCTATCTATCAAAACTGCCATGTAGCTTAGGTCACCAACTGGTACTAGTATAGGTAAAAATCTTAGTAGAATTAATGCAAACTTTGACAAAAAGGGATTACCTTATTCGCAAGACAGCTATTTACGTATAAAAAGAGAAAATAATGATCATATAAGGCATTATTGCTCAGAAGTCTTAAATGAAATTACAAGGTAAAACACATCTGAATGAGCCAGGCGTGGTGGCTCATGCCTGTAATCCCAGCACTCGGGAGGCTGAGGCAAGAGGATTGTTGCAAGTTCCAGACCAGCCTGGGCTACAAAGTAAGCTCAAGGCCAGCCTGGACTGCATAGAGACCCTGTCTCAAAAGACAAAAAAAAAAAAACCAAAACCAAAAAACACATCTGAATGGCACCTGATACTAATTTTTACTTTGTTTACTGTGAAAATGTCTAATCTTAGTACTTTGTTTTCACAGAGCTCTTCTAATACTTTTACCCAGTTGACTATTGAATAAATAGAATATTTCAATATATTCAGCCCTAAATCCTACAATATTTGTTAATATTATATTACAATATTTGTTAATATTATACAACTACAATTAATAGCTTCTGTTTATATAGAAAAATATGATAATGTAGGAAGGAAGTGCTTTGAATTTTTCTTTCTTGAGCCATTTTTAAAAGAATGCTGGTATTATAATGTTATTCATAAGCACTTGTATACACACATGAAATGTTTCTTTTTTTGCAAATGTGTAATACCCAAATCTTGATTATGACTGAAATGCTACTGTATCATGACACTAAAAGGTTAATTTGGACACAAGAAATGGAAAGGATGAGAACATTTTTTAAATCTTTCAAACTAGAATTTATTAATCACATCTTTCCTTCTGTTCTAAAATTGAACATTTTAGGCTATCTAATAAATTTAAATTATACAATTTAAACTAATTCTCTAACTGGAAAACTGGACAAAACATAAAATCCCTCTGTTGAAAGCACTAGCGAAGTATGGATACAGTGAAATTTAGGGGCCAAAGTATGGGAAAAGGTAGTCTTTTGAGAAGGGGCAGCTGTCAAGTTAGAAAAGAGCTTTCACATGATTCCCTGGGCTAGAAGGACAAAAGGGGCCGGAGGTATAGCTCAGTGTGGCCTGGCAAGTGTGAGGTACTAAGTTTGATCCCCAGTACCAAAACAAAACAAAACATGCTCATTAGAGTCTGTATAGAACAAATAAATAAAAATTTCCTGTTTTCATTTTAGGGAACATACATTTTTCTCTTCACCTAAGTCGAACTTGTTCAAGTGTTCATGTTAAAGATTTGTAACTTAGTAGTAAAGTGTCTTTTTCATGCCTGGGCTCCCCCATATAAAAATTTAGAATAAAAGGTAATCCTTGCTTAGAAGAAACAAATTGTAAAAACAAGTGGTGGTAATATATCTTTTATCATGATAACACAGAAAAAACATTTTCCAAATATATTTTTTGCAACTGTGCCAACTTGATATGCAGACTTGGTCTGAACTGTTATGAAGCTATATTTTGTTCCTATTTCTTTTACTTATGTATTTACATATTTTCTGCAGAACCAGTAGTGCTTTTATTTTGGTTTACTGTCTTACAGGCTGCTGGGAACACTTTAACATATAGCATATACTTTTCTAACTTGCTCAAAATTTCTAACTTTGGAACATATTTGGATCCAAGAGTATTGGATAACGGATTGAATTTGTACTAGTTTTAGAAAATCAACATAAACTTACCAAATTCTCTTCTTTCCAGTGTTATGATTTCAGGATCATCATCATAAATACCTATTTAAAAAGCACATAACAATTATTAAAATTCCACATAACAACCTACCATATAAAAAAAGACTATTTACTCTTAATAATAAAAAAATCATCATACTAATTCTCAAACCTAAATAATATGCAACAAACTGAGAGAAAAACCAACAGTAAACAATATTCTTGGGGATACATTTAAATAGTTCCCTGGCAATGGCCTGCTATTGCTGAGTTAGTGAATGGGTGCATGATATTCATGTACTTTCATCTCCAAAAAAGCTTTCTATACTTTTAAACTTTTTATTTAAAAATAATTAGACTTACTGGAAGTTACACAAATAGACTCTCATGTACTCTCTACCCCATGTCTCCTTTGTAGTGACATTAGCTGCTTAAATACAACACCAAAACCGAAGAAAAGGAGTGCCTATTACTGTTAATTGGGTTATTTTCAGGTTACATGGTTTTTATTTTTTATACATGGTTTTGTGTTAGTCTAGCACTTTAAAATGTTTTTCACTGCTAAAAAACTCGTAATACAGGTAAATAAATTGTAGCAGTTACAAATTTTAGTTATCATAATTAAAAAACAAAATTAATGTGAGAAAATTTCTCATTATTATGTAAAATATCCAAGTAAGATTGATGAATAAGGACCAGGGGTCAGCAAACTTCTTCTGTAGAAGTCATTAGTATTTCGGGCTTTGTGGGATGTATGGTTTTTGCCATGCTCAACAGTCAAACTGTGAAAGAAGCCATAGACAATACGTAAACAAATGAACACAACTGTAATCCAATAAAAACTTAGTCTTGACAGACTATCTCTCAAGAAAGAAATGTAAAATATTTTATTTAGTCTGGTACAAAAGCCTTTTTAGACTGCATTTGAGAATAACAAATGACTATGATAAATGCTGGTTATCTGAATGCACCCTTCTGCCCTGATAATCCCATCTACATTTTTCTATCCCTTGGTGCTTTTAATGTGGCTCCTCCTCTCTCCTGCCTTACTTCTTTCTTACTCCTGTCAGCCACGGCAGAAGGAGAGCACTTCCACTGAAGCAGCTACCATTTGATTTACAATTTAGCTTTTACTTGGAAAATCCAAAGTTGAAGTTTAAAAAGCTTCAATATTTAACTTTTTCTCATGCAAACATATATATTTTATTAAATAGAAATTCTTATTTTAAAAATATTAAGATTTAATCAATACTCATTTCTGTACAGTTAACCTCTGTATACCAACTGACTTCCCTTTAAATTCCATTCCCATGACAAATTAAAAAGAGCTAATCAAGGTGACACATTAACTTTTCTTTTACTCAGAGGAAAAAAAAATTTCACAAGTAATATGGCACCTTACCAAAATCATAACGATAATAGTTCCAGCTCTCATACCGGCCTCCTTGGTTATCTTCAAGCCCCTTCTCTCCGTATTTATCATACTTTTTCCGTAGATCTTCATCTTTGAGTACTTCATACGCTCTATTTATTTTTAAGAAATCACCATGTGCATTTGGGTTGTTCTGTGAAAATACATTAGATATAAGTTATTTCTGATACACAATGCAAATCTTTTCAAAACCTTTATACAGTAAATATATTCCAGAGATATGCAGGCTAAGAGATACCAGCATACAGAGGGGAAGAACAACGTGATATGAACTATCTTGGAATGAGATAAAGAAGTATTTTCTAAGGCACTATTCAAAAATTTAAAAAAAATAGAAAAGTAATAGAAACTAAGAATCTACTCTTCAAAAGGTTGACATGCTCATGTGATTTAAGTTCTGTGATTTAAGTCACTCCCTAAAAATGCAGCTGAGACACTGAAGCTCTTAATTTTTAAAATATTTGTTACTTGTGAAATGAACAGATTTGTAGGTTATTTTTAAGCAAAATCAATGAATTAACTAAAAAAAAAAAAACTACACTAATATCTACCAGAAAATTAGTAAGTATCTGGGCAGTAATTCAACACTGATTTATTATTGTTTTATAGGTTGGTTTTCTAAGGATGTTTTCATTTAAGTAATTCTTAGATATAGGCATATCATTGTTATATGGGAACTCAAATTTTAAAAGAAAAAATTAAAAATCCTAAATAAAAAACAGACCTGAGGGAAAGATAAAGAAACAAGAGTTTTTTTTTTTTTTTGTAGGTGTCCTTATTTTTGTGGTACTGAATCCTGGGCTGAGGGTCTCTGCACTGAGCCCTTCAAATATTTTTAAAATTTAGTCTAAGTCGTAAGTTCCCCAGCCAAGGCTCCAACTTGTGAAACTCCTGCCTCAGCCTCCCAGAGTGCTGGGATTACAGTGTGTGCCATCACACCCAGCTATAACTGAGCTTTAAGGAAGAATTATTTTAATTGTTCAATTTTATATAACCAATATAAATCCATTAAAAAAAATTCTTCCTAGAAAAAAACTGTAACTTAACCATGTCCTTTTCAATATTAGAGCAATCTCATTAAGTTAGATAAAATACCACTGAATTTTTAAAAATTTAGTTCTAAAGATGATGAGGATCATCAGCCACACAATTAAGTATTTTAAACAAAGTATACTGGGGTGCTCTCAAGTTTTAGTAAAACTTCCCAGAGTTGGAGATACAGCTCAGATGCAGAACATTTACCCAGAAGGGTCCTAGGTTGAATACCTAGTACCAAAAACAAAACAAAAAAACCTGAAAGAAACCCAAATGAATAGTAATGACAACAATAAAAAAAACCTAAACCAAAAAAGTAAAACAAGTTCCTAACTCTGGTCTGTGGACATGAGCTCTGTAAAACAGTTAAAGCATGCTATTATTAGCTATTAGTATTATTTTCAGCAAGATGTGCCCTGTGAATTCTAAGGAAATACTTTTTGTTACTATTCTAAAGTACCTGATCTTAATCTATTTTTCCATGAAAAACAGTGCAGAGACATTATGGTTTGGGGATTAATATCTTTAAAACGTCTCTGGGAAATTAATTTACAAATTAAGAGGCAACTGCATATCCGTGACATTCCTTTGCACTACTCCAAAAAGAACATTTTACTTCTTCTTCTCTTTTTAGAATACCAGTTTGAATGAGGATTTTACCATGTGATTAGTTGTAAGCATTCTGAACCCTTATTTAAAATAAACATCCAAATGTACCAAAATGTAATAATCATATTTTAAAAAAATTTTACCTACCGGGTTTTTATCAGGATGTAACTTCAATGCCAATTTCTTAAAAGCTTGTCTTATTTCTCTACTGCTTGCAGTTTTGGATACTCCAAGTAAACTGTAAAAATCCTGATCTGTGTCCACTAAAACGGCCATAAACACTATCAGAAGACAGAGACTGACCCTTCTTAGGTCTCTGATATAGCCATTTGTCTTTAACCAGACTCCCATTCTCCTTCTTATACAAATTCTGACTTAAGTGAACACAAAGATACAATGCTGGGTCCAGCCGGTAAGATACACTAATCTTAGAACTTCAATCCACATTACTTCCAGGGTGAATCAAGCAGTGCAAACTCGTCTCCAAACATGTTACTTTAAAGAGAAGAAACCAGGTAGTTAAAATATATTCCAAATTTAAAAGCAACATTATCAAACAACACCGTTACAATACCTGTCACAATACGGACCCCGTTAAACGGTAAATCAATGAGAAAGCCCCAGGATCTATTCGTTGGGCCCCTTCTTCACTACTTCGATATTCAAATAGCCAGATTTGTGAAATCACTCAAGATATCAGATAAAAGGTGGGGGTAGCTGCTACTCAGAATACTGAAATACAACACAACAGAGGAAATTTATCAAAAGAGAAAGTCTGATTAGCATCAGTACACCAGGGTAGAAATAAACTGTTTCCTTCCTCTTTCTACCGCTTGAGTTTTCCTTTTTTGGAACACTGCTTCCTTTTAAGCACCCACTAAAGCTATTTTCTTTTTTAATTAGATTATTATTGGTAATACATGTCCTTTTCGGAGACTTGAAGTTCTTCCAAAGGGTCTGTACTTTTCACTTGACTCTTTAAAAAGTGTCAGCGAATTACACTGTTAAAATAGTCCACTTTGTTAGAAAACAGGACAGCCTTCCCTGTTTTGTAAGGTACTTACACTGAATGAAACATCGTAGCTTACAAAAACAGAATAGTAATTTCAAAAATTAACATTAACTTTATTGCAAAGTTTATGTTTAGTATTAGCAAAAATAGGAAAAGAAACTTAAAAAGGAATCAGTTATGCAGACACCTCTGGAAGGTAAAAAAAAAGAGCCACTACTTTACCCTATTAGACTAGTACAGCTCCTGAGACCTCACACTTTGGAACAATCTACCTTTCCTAGCATCCTCGGTTTCACCTTTCATTTGATCTCGCGTCTATTTTTAAACATTTCTCCCTACCCTTGAATGCTCTCCTATTCATCTTACCAAAATCAGTTCACTGATGGAGCATAAGCAACAGCCAGCCCGCAAGTCCCCACCCGGGGAGCCGCGACCCTGCCGGGGCCGGATCGCTGCCGGCGCGGGGTGGGCGGGGGCCGAGTCCAGGGCCAGGAGGGAGCCGCAGGTCCCTCGGCCTCTACGCCGCTCCTCTCGGGCAGGGGGTCCAGGGCCCCTCACAGGGGTCGGAACCGGACGGGACGGTCCCGCACGTGTCCGGAGTCTGAGGTCGGACTCAGACGCAGTAAAGAGATAAACCGGAGCAGGAAGCCACCGGGTGGGCAGGGGAAAGGCGGAGCGCCGCGGGGAGGAAGGCGAGGAGGCAGGCGAACCCGACACACGGCCTCCGCCAGCTACTCCCACATGCCGGTTAGCCGCGGGGGCCGCCGCCCAGCCAGCGAACTCGCGCTGCGCACGCCGGAGGACCCGCTTTGCTACGCGGCCGCCGGCCAGGCGAGCTCGGGCTGCGGGAGGACGCGCCGCGCAGCCGGCCGTGAAGCGCGCGCCGCCAGCGCCCGGTGCGGTTTCCACGGGAGCGGGGGCGGGGCCAGCCGCGGGGCATTGTGGGAGAGGCGTGCAGGCAGCGGCGGCGCGAGACGGGCGGTTGCCGCGCGCCGCAGACTGGCTGGCTGCGTGGGGTGAAGGTGACGTGGCCTTCAGTGCGGGATCCGGCTCCAAGTCCGGGTCCGGCAGGTTCTAAGGGACGCGCCTACAAGCGCGACCCACACCCCCTTAGCAAATGTGGCCGGCGCTGGCCGGCAGCGGAAGGAGGACCGGGGAGCCCGCCTCTTCCGGGTCCCGTTGCCAGGGTGACGGGGAAACTGAGAGCGGCTTCTGCAGTGCTCGAAACGGAGGCAGGATGTGTTCACGGTTGGTGGGTGGCGGACCTCAAAGGGAGATATTTGGCTGAGGAAGGGAGGCTTATCTGAACTTACACTGATTGCATCGTCAGCCTAAAGAACTGCATAGGCAGAGGGATATTTGCAAGAAAAAATCCCAATTTTGTGCGAGCATGTCAACAAGCGTTTGAGCGTTCTAGAGTTATTTCCTGATTTTTGGGTCATGCAAACTAGAATATTGGGTCATTACTCGTATGTTCATCAGCGATACAGAATCAGAGGGCAAACTGCATTTTTGACACACGCTATGCAACAATTAAAGGAACTACATTTATAACCATCAGAGGTGCCAATGTCACAATGAAACTAATATCTGGTTATATCAACCCTGACATGAAATAAATTGTTTATAAATTGCCTTGGATTATTAAATTTTATGACTATATAGTATCCATGACTAACCTAATATATTGTAAGGAAAACGGGGAAGTAGAATAAAAACGAAGGGGGAAATACTAGAAGCAGATACTAGATGTAGAAGTTGTGATAGTTGTCAACAAGTCTAAGCACCATGTATTAGTCCTCCAAATAATCTTTTAAGATGGGGACGTTATTTTACCGATTCCACGGTTGAAAAAGTTGAGATAATATCTGTTAGAACTGAGATTCCTACCTAAGCAATCTGCCTCCGGAAATTAAGATGTTAATCATTATGCTTTACTCTAAACCAACAAAATTTTATCATTTCAAAAGTGAAACAGACAACTGGAGAATTAATTAGGGGCTAGACTTCAGTTTTTTATGTCACAATGAAGGCACAGACTACTGTTTGGGTGATGAGGAAGCTTTCTAAAACTTGTAAGGGACTGAGATTGTATAGTGGTAACTGTCGGAGAGGATACAAAGGGGACCCAATTGAAAAAGGAGAGCATTAAATGGAGAGTACTAGAGAGGTTGAATGTGGCAAGCAATTTATCAAAATTCTTTCCTGTTCTCTGGGAGATCCTATGTAGGTCCTGTAACTATCTCTGAACTGAAGAAATAAAATAATAGGGGACACAATTTTTCAAACATCTGTATTTATGAAGGGAACATACTTAGTGCTGTGAGAATGAATAACATGAAATGATCAACTTGTGGGGGCAGAAGTTTAGAAAAAGTTTTCCAAAAAAAGATATTTGGTAGGAAAATCTGTGTGTTAGTGATGCCACATACTATCAGAGTTCTGTTGCTTCTTTTTTTTTTCCAGCACCAGAGATCGAACTCACAACCACTCACTTGCAAGGCAGGTGCTTATGCCACTGTGCTAAATCCCTGGCTCCTCTGTTGCTTCTTGATAGACAAAAATATGGGATGAATATTCATGTACAGACACAAATGCTCATATTTACATATATATAGCTATTGCTGCAGGAGAAACATAACTCCCAAACTACTAGATGTCAGATGTGCTGAGTTTGTGTCTCCTGAAATCGAAGAATGAATTCCAGACTAAGGAGGTTAACAGTAGGAAAGATTTATTGGGAAATAAGAATAGCTCCTGAGGCATAGAAGAGGTCCCAAAAGTGGGTCATTTCTCCAAGAATGTTTCATAGGGCAAAATCACAAGGTACAATTTGGGTCAAACTATAGTCACCAATAAGATCACAAGTATAACCCCTTAGCTAATATTGATGCAGTAGGGAAGTGGGACTTGTAGCAGGGGAGTATGGCTGCCATTAAACTTGGCTTACCTATGACTTCTAAAACAGGAACATATTGGGGAAGGGATGGGTCCGGGTATTCTGGTCACACACCCAGGTGTCTGATGTATATTTGAATTTAATGGACAGAGAAGTACTAGTTACAGCATAAGCTCAAATTTCCATTCATCCTTTGGGGAAATGTGAAAGTCTCACCTTTGTGACTTTAGTCTTGCAGGCTTGTCTTCTTCAGAGGCGCCTCCAGCCACAATTGCGATGTCTCTACCTTTCATTGACTTCCTTAAGAGCTCAGTCTCTTTCTGACTGTATATTAACTTAACTCCCTGTAATACTATGAGTTTACACCAGTACTTCCCACTGCAGCATAATACTACAGGAGTCAGGTTTTATTAATTTTGGGGGGGTACTGGGGATTGAACTCATGACCACAGGCTTGCAAGGCAGGCACTTATGCCGCTGAGCTAAATCCCTGGCCCAAAATTTTATTAATTTTACATTTCTTCCTTTCCATACCTGTGGCATCTTTCCATGCCAGTGAATTCTTGATGTGCTCATTTGCTCAGTTCCCCAATCTGTTCCTAATCTCCCCTTGCTTATGCCAGCCTTTCCCCAGGGCAGTTGCTGTCCTTATCACACCTGGTTGGGTTCCACACCTTATGCTAACCTGCACAATTGGGCAGGTGTTCTGCTCACTCCACACAGGTTCCTGCCTGTGCCACGCTGTCCTCTCACAGTAACCCTAGCCCTGAGGGGGCTCCAGTACGAATGACTGTCTTCCTTGCTTACAGGACACTTCACTCACTTTGCTTTATTTCTGATACTGAAGCAGCCTCATATACTGGATTTTGGTTTGAATTATTTAAATGGGCTGTAATTATCTTATAATCATAGCTAAACTTTGAAGATTATATTGGAAGAGAGCAACAACAGATATAAGAAAACTGGCTAGGAGACCGACTGTTGATGATGTAAGGTAGATTTAGTCAGATGTTGAGAAATAAACAGATTCAAGAGAAAAAAGTAGGTCTAATGTTTAGCACTATTCATAATAACCAAAGTGTGGAGACAACCTAAGTATCTGTTCATGATGACCAGATGAGGAAAATGTGGTATAAATGTAATGAAATATTCAGCCATAGAAAAGGGGAAATCCTATCATTTGTGACAACATAGATGGAGGCAGAGGAGATTATGTTAAGTGAAATAAGCTAGATAAGCAAATATTGTATGACCCTTAATTACTTGTGGAATCTTACAACGTTGAATATTTGTAGGGTATAGAGCAATGGTTTCCTAGAGCTGGGACAGACCTAAGGGATAGGGGGAGATGTTGGTCAAAGGAAACAAACTTTCAGTTGTAAAATGAATATATAATATTCCCAGGTTCTCATGTTCAGCATGGTAACTATAGTTAATACTATATTGTCTGCTTAAGATTTGATAAGGGCAGATTTTAAGTGTCCTCAGTCCTCTACACATAGACACATTGACACATGGACAGACAGACACACATCCAGATACAGTAACAATGAGTGTTTCATGAGTGTTGATGGAGATATTAATTCAACTATGGTATTTAGTGTATAATGTATATATGTACCAAATCATGTTATACATTTTAAATATTTACAGTTGTTATTTAAATAGTTTTAAATAGAAGAAAAACACATTATAGGATTTCCTAATGAATTAATTATGGTGGGTGTTGTAGTGAGGGTTCACAAGGGAAAGGATTTAAAACAGGACACATAATTCACAGGATTATTTTGTAATATTTACCCAAAGAGAATGCAGAAGAGTTTGGGAAATCTGTTCACACACTAGAGACCCAAAGAATCCAGCTGAGGCCCTGGATTTCATTGCAATGTCCTGCATGAGTCCAACTGGAGGCCTAGAAGCCGCAGCAATGTATCATGGAAGTCTGTATCAAGGATCTGCACTGGGAAGGCCCAAAGGTCGGTGGTGGAAGCTAGATAATCTGCACCAGCAGGATGAAGAATCTGCACCAGCAGGCTGAAGAATTGGCACTAGAGCCAGAAAGCAACCCTCAGTGTAAGGACGAGAGCGTCCCAAAAGAGAACCACGGCCATCCTCAGTTGACAGTGAGGACCCAATCTCCAATGATGAAAATAAATGAGTTCCTATCAGGAGAGTCAGGGTGACTCTACAGGAGAGTCAACAGCACATCAGCATTTCTCCAGTTCTTTGATGCTGTTGGCAACAATCTTCAGGTGAGCCTTCCATACCCAGCACTGTACTGACTCAGTTCAGCTGGGTGTTGCATGTTGACCATTAGTTAATCTACCACAGTGGGGAAAGGAAAGATATTTGAAGATACATCTGTACTTCAGATGTCTCATATGGATCAAGACCTTACCGGCCCAGTGTAATAAATCAAAATGATACAACACAGCTCATCATATATTCATGAGACATGGAAAAGGGAATATTTCATTTTTTAGTTCCATCTAAAACTATTTATCTTTCAAGAACCAGTATATGTTTCTTCTGGAAATGCATTTTCTGTGAGCCATTCAAGCATGTTTGATTGATTTATCTTTTATTATTGAATGTAGCACAGTATATTAGAATTACATTTTACATTACTGAATTCTTTGAGATCAGAAAGCTGGTTTTATTTTTTTCCCCTGAATGCCTAGCTAGTATAGTACTTGGCATATTTTCAGTACATGCATTAGGAAGGAGTGAAGAATCAATATTACATGTAAAAAGGAAAGAGGAGGCCTTTATACCTAAGTTATTGTCTAGTGCGGTAGGGGTGGATGGAAACATATCCCTATATAGAAATAAAATAAATGTCAAGTGACTGATATAAATAATATGGCCCATGAAATCTTATCTTTAGTGTGAAGTGCTTAGAGAATTAGAGGAAAGTATGGGTGTTTCTAAATATAAAAACAATGTTTTAAAACAATTGAAATTTTAGAACAAGGTCAGAACTTTGAGGTCATGAATTCTATTTCTTCAACACAATGTTGAAGAAACTGTGACCTAGGAAGAATTATGAGTAACTTACCCAAAGACATTCAAATGCAAATGGATAAGATGGAAATACAATATGTTCCCTATTTTCTTGACCAGTGTGAAATGATAACTATGCTTTATATGTGGATCATGCTTCTCAGGCATTATTATAAGCATGTTGTTTATGTTAATTATTTGTTGTAGCAACTCTGAGATAAATGCTGTTACTATCAATTTTACTGATGAAAAATCAAAAAGAGATTCAGGCACTTGCTCCATAGTATACCATTAGAAGTAGTAGAATTTAGATTTCAATCTGGGAAGTTCCCCATAAATGACACCATAACTGAAATATTTTTGCCAGCATTTATGTGAGCTACAAGAGATATTCTTTTCATAGAGTTTTTCATAACACTGCATGTGTTTAATTTGGGAAATCTAGTGATGTTTTATTAGGTAAGACCTAATATATAAAGACAAAAAGTATTGGTTGATGTCTTAAAGTCATCTATAATAATGGAGTTGGCATTCGATATATACATTGTTTAACTACATATGCAGTTACTTGTATAAGTTTCATTGTAAATTTATCTTTTTCATCTCTGCTTTACCTTTAGCTATAACTAATGTCACTTCTATGCTTACTTCCCTACATCGCAATTGTTTTGATACTGCAACTTTTAGTTTTAATGTTATGTTGTAATTAAACATTTAATCCTAAATTGAGCTGAAAGCAAACAAAAGACAAAGTCCTGGTGAAATACATTTTCTTTCCATATTTCTGAATAAACAGTAGGAGTGGGTTGAGACATCAGGCTGGAGACCTGCAAAACACACTGACCTTCCTATGCACCAAATCTCTAGAGATGATAGAGCTTATTTTAAAAACTAATTGTACATCATTGTAAGATAGGACTAGAAATTTTGAGAAATTCTTAAACTATTGTTATAGTTTACATCAAGAATCCCCCCAAAGCCTCACGTGTGCATGAGTGGAGCTTTTGGAATGTGATTGGATTATGGGCCTTGTTTATGGCTGACTTGCTGTCAGAAGAGGCAGGACACTGGGTCATGGTTCAGAACGATTCATTTCTCTACCCAGCTCTTTCCTTCTCCCTCCATTTTCTGTCTGTTGTACCACTAGCAGCTCTCCTCTGCCATTTCCCTCTGCCATTTCCCACCTGCCTTGGAATCAGGTGACTATGGGCTGAAACATAGGCCAAAATAAGCATCTCCTTCTTTAAACTGTGTATGTTGGCTATTTTATCCTAGCAATGAGGAAAGACTAAGGAAGATTTTGGTACTGAGATTGGGGTTATTACTTTGATTGTTACCTGGCCATGTAATTAAAGTGTCTTTGGAGCTGGTTCAAAGCAAGAGTTTGGGAAAACCTAGAAATGTTGACTGCAGAAGCAGCTTTAGAATGCTATGAGCTGAGCTTGATGGGAAATTCTGGTTAAAGCTCAGAAAACCAGAATGCTGACAATAATCCATCCAGTAAAGGCAAGGACTCCACTGGCAGTTGAATTCCAAGCTATTAGTGTTCTGCTATGGCAGAAAATTTGTCTACATTTGGGTCATGTCCTGAAATTTTGTGGAACACTGAGATTAAGGGTGATGAAATAGTTAATTTTGTGGAGGAAATTTCGAGGCTGTCCAACATTCATTCTGTGGAATGAGTGTTATTCTACATTAAGAATCAAATTCAAATGGTACAGCTGAGTGATGTCAAAAGTTTCAAGTTTCATGCAGAAAGGAATTTCCTGTGATGTTAG
Source organism: Hydrochoerus hydrochaeris (assembly GCA_004027455.1). Taxonomy (NCBI): domain Eukaryota; kingdom Metazoa; phylum Chordata; class Mammalia; order Rodentia; family Hydrochaeridae; genus Hydrochoerus; species Hydrochoerus hydrochaeris. The sequence continues at coordinate 28,041 of PVLA01008524.1, read as the reverse complement.
GCCTGTAAAGTCTGAGCAGAGAAGAGCTTCATTATTGAAAAGATTAGCATTAAAAAGAAGCCAGTACAACAGGACAATAGGGAAGCTGCTTTTAGGATAGTCAGAAACCAGCAAGATCCCACCTTTTCCAGGCTTAAAGTTGCAAAGGTAAAAGACTTTGTTTTGAGAAGGCCTTGGTACCTTGTTGGAGTACAAAAGCAACCATTAAAGGAACTGATTCCCTGGATTCAGTGCAGCCATAATTCAAAAGGGTTTGGCTACTGCTTGAACTGTCAGTAGACCTTGGTGTCATTCATGTGGTTCTGGTTTTACAGGCATGCAGAATGTAAAAGATGTGGGGTCAGGAAGTTTTTCACCCAAATGTCCAGAGAAGACCTGAGAGACTAGGCAAAGAGACTCTGAGAGGACAGTGTGAAGCTGTGAAAGTGAAGCTTCAGCAGAGACCCCCAGAAAGTTGGAGAAGCCATAGCACAGCTGAGAAAAGTCACAAGGATTGAGAAAAGCAACTCCAAGAGGGAAGCCATCAGGGCTACATGCACCAGCAATGCCATAGAGGTGGGCCACTCAATCCCTTGGAGTTCACACCTCCCTGCCACAATTTGCCTTGTGTGCTGGATGTGGAGTTACAGGATTTAATGTTTGCCCTGCAAGATTTCACTATTGCTTTGGTCTCTTTGGTTTCTATCTCTTTATTACTTCCTTTTGGAATATGAATGTTTATCCTGTGCTATTGCATATTAGCATTGTTTATCTTTCTTTTGATTGTTACAGGGGCTTGCAGTTATGAGTTTGTCTTAAGTACCAGATGTTACTTGAACTTTCTAGAAACTGCTAGGACTTTGGCAAAATGCATTAGAGGTGGGCAAAATGCATTTTGCATAAAGAACTATTTGTGAGACTTGTGGGGTAGAATGTTATGGTTTATATCTAGGTGTTCTCTAAGAAATTCATGCATTCATAGGTAGGACTTTTGGAAGGTGATTGACTTATGGGGGCTTTAGTTAACTTGCTGCTAGGAGGTAGGGTCATGGCCTAGAAGAGTTTATCTCCCTACCCAGCTCTCCTCCCTTCATTCTCTGCTTTTTGTTCACTTACTCTCTGCTTCCTGTCATGCTATGAGCAGGTTTTCTTTACCTGCCCCACTGCCATGCTGTCCTGCCTTAGAGCCAACCAACGATTAACTGACACATGAGCCAAAATAAACCCTTTCTTCCTAAAATTGTGGGTATTGGGAAGTGGTGGTGAAACAATGGTACACATGTCACAGAGGGCTGTTTGTTGTCATTGAAAGCTCTAAAGGTTTGCCATCAGTGGTGTTGTAAACAAGGTTTTCAAGGAGAACAAGACAATACAGGACACATAATTTATAGAATTATTTTATAATGGTCACCCAAAGAGTCAAATACAAAAGAAAGACTGCAGGAAATCTATCCAGACACTAAGACCCAGATAATCCAGATGAGGGGCCTGGGTCTATGGCAATGTCCTGCATGAGTCAAAGTAAGGGTCAGAGCTCCCCCAAAGTGAACTGTAGTCAGTCTCAGTGACAACAAGCTGAGACCCTCTGATGATAACAGTTCATATCAGGAAAGAAGCTATAATACTCTTTAGAAAAAAGAAGGGAATAGGAGAGAATATCAGAAAATAGAAAGATATTCCTTTCTCTTGGATAGGAAGGAACTACATAGTAAAAATGGCCATACTTCCAAAATTATTATATAGATTTAATGCAAAATGCCAGTATTATTCACAGAACTAGAGAAAACATTCCAAAAATTCATTTGTAAGCAGAAGAAACCTGAAGTAGCAAAAACAATTCTCAGCAACCAAGATAATTTAGGGAACATCACCATTTCTCACTTAAAATTATACTACAAAGCTACTATGATAAAAATATTATGGTACTAGCAATATTATGATACTGGCAAAAAAACCCCCACAAAAACAAACCTGAGGATCAGTGGAACAGATTAGAAGATGCAGAAACAACTCCAAACACATACAGCCACCATATCTTTGACCAAGAGGTCAAACACCTTCACTGGAAGAAAGCCTCTTTTATTAATGGTGCAGGAAAAACTGACTTTCTACATGCCAAAGACTAAAGTTGGACCCATGTGTTTCACCATGTACTGAATTATAATCAAAATGGATTCAAAGATCTAAATATTAAAACAGAAACACTAAGTCTGCTGGAAGAGAGAATAAAGTAGAACTTTCAAAGACACAGATGCATGCAAAGATTTCATGAACAAAATCCCAGTCCCATGGGGAACAATACAAAGAATCAGCAAGTAGGATCTCATCCTATTAAAAACTTTTGCACATAAGAAACCACTAGTAGAGGGAAAAGATTTATTTCTTCTAAACAGGCTAGGTGGAATCTAATTCAAAATGAGAGGCGAAGAAGTAGTAAATGAAAGGACCTAACATTACACCATAAAATCATACGATATATTTATTCCACTAAGAGAGAGATAATTGGATAAGTCAAGTTTTCCCAGATAATCAGGATCAACAGGATAGACAGGTAGATGGAGAGATATATGAAAGTTGTATTATGGAAGTTGATCTAATGTTTAGCTTTCTAAGCTCTTGGTTCTAGCCAAGCTATGATAGAAAATGGAGAACCTGTACACCTACTCCTTTCTCAGCAGCTTCGTTGCAAGCCTGATGTGTGTGATGCCTGGTCATTGGACAGTGTGGGTTCAACAACTGGCACAAAATCAGGGCATTATACCAAAGTACCCCCTATAAAGGTGCCACAGGTCAAAGATCTACTCCAGAAGTTGAAAAAGCTTAAATAGAACAACATGAGCAGCTTCGAGGATTGAGGTGGATAATTACCAATGGGTTACAGGACCCAGTCCTTCAAAATTTAAAACTTTATAAGCAATGCATTTGCTAAGAATGTTAAGACCTGAGGAGATACAGGTTGCCAGTATTCCAGGGCTGATAGCAGGGCCTTGGAGAGAGTTGAAATGGAGGTGAAAGAGAGTCACAAGAATTAACCAGAGACACAGGTAACACTATTAATGGAATGTGCAAAGAATTCTAGATAATGCAAAGCCAAATAAGCAGACCATTTCCCTAAATCCACTCGCTACAGTTTCCATCGCAGCCAGGGTACATAGGGTTCTGTCAGTCCTACGGAATAGGGCAGGGGTGTTGTTATAGCACTTACAGGCAAAGAGGAGCGGGAAGCATAGAACGTGTGACTTTTAGAACCCCCCCAAAGCTGATGATTTTATCACAGGTACTGACAGAACTGTGGGCAGACTACAAGGAGTCTGCCTTTTAGGGTACCCGATAATGGGATTTAAAATGCAGCGGTCAAAGGGAATAGCTTTGAGGCCGGCCCATTTGTATTTTATAAAAAACGAAACTAGAATACCTACCCATGATACAAGACCTAGTCTTGGTGTGCTAAAAAGGGAATATTAGGAGAGAGTTCAGACCATCTGGAAGATGGACCAAGGTAGAGCCCCACATTGCATCTCTTCCTCTGGCATTTAAACAGTAAAGTAGCTTATCTAATGAAGTGGGTGGCCGGTAGGTGAGGCCAGTCCCACCCTACCAGGACCCGGGTGCCTCTGATGATTCATGTGTGAAAGCAAGGGCAGAGGCTCACTAGATGTAGGTGCTCACTTACCGAGGCAAAGCATTGGAGGGGTGACGCCGTTCCCTTCCAGGCTAACCCTGAGTCCTCCAGTCAAGTGCTAACCCAGACTAGAATAAGCTGGGCCTTTCAGCATAGGATCCCGTAACTATTCCTAGTAGCACATCATCTGCAAAATGTAGAGAATAAAGTGCTTGTAGGAGTTCCTGAAAAAGTCAAATTTCCCATCTGTTCTTTACCATCTCAAGGCAGGCTGGCTGCCTAGATCTATTTCTTCAAAGGTCTGCTCTCAGTCACCCATTAGGAAATGGGGACCATAGAAGTGTCAGGGCACAACAGGTACAGGATACAGGGAAGCAGCCTATTTCTTTTGGATTTGATTAATCTTTTAAATTTTTATATCTTTTTTTGTTACATTTTTAAAATTTTATTTAAAGAGAAGGGAAAAAAAAGCAAAACATAAAAAAGGGTAGCAACAATACAGAATTCTAAAAGAAAGAAAGAAACAGGAAAATGAGAAAAAGCCCCACTAAGAAATCAGTAATTTATACATAACATACTGTCATCCTGGTTGTAGTTGTTCAAGTTACAAAGTTAAAGGGTACATAGTAAATATTCAAATAGTCAGACTACAAACAGTTCTGCTCAAAGATCCAACAAAGATTCAGCAATATGGTCATCTATTTTACACACTCAAACATACATGCAGTTATATCCCTTAGAGCACTTATTTTTGCTCTCTTTTTTACAATAGCAATTACACATTTTGGTTTTATTATGCTTGTAGTTCTTATTTACTTTTTACACTAGAGACACAATATGATATTTATAAATATGATTCTTATTTATTTCACTAATGAGGATAGTCTCAAGTTGTCTCCATTTGCCTATGAAGGCCTCAAGATCATCCTTTTTTATAACTAATATTCCATTGTATAAAAATGCCACATCTTTTTCATCCACTCTGCAGTTGATGGGCATCTTGGTTGTTTCCAGGATTTAGCTATCACAAATTGTGCAGGTATGAACATGGGTGCACATATATCACTATGATAGGAACTTTTCAGTTCGTCTGGGAAAATACCCAGGAGGGGAATAACTGGATTGAATGGGGTTTCCAATCCTAGTCTTCTGAGAATTCTCCATATGGATTTCCATAATGGTTGCACCAGTCTACATTCCCACCAACAGTGGAGCAGTGTTCCTTTTCCCCCCTGCAGCCTCGCCAACATTTGTTATCAGTTGATTTCTTGATGGCAGTTATTCTTTCCAGAGTGAGATGAAATCTCAATGTTGCTTTAATTTGCATTTCTCGAATGACCAGTGATGGCGAACATTTCTTCATGTATTTATTTGCCATTTGTATATCTTTCTCTGAAAACTGTGTGTTCATCTCAGATGCCCATTTTTGGAGAGGGTCTTTGAATTTGGGGGGCTTGATGTTTTTCAATTCTTTATATATTCTGGACACAAGCCCTTTGTCTGAGGGGTGGCTGGTTAAAATTCTTTCCCACTCTGTGGGTTTTCTTTTCATCTGTTGGTGATTTCCTTTGAAGTGCAGAATCTTTTCAATAATATGAGATCCCATTTGTTGATTCTTTGAAGTGTTTCCCGTGCAGTTTGCATTTTGTTCATGAATTCTCTGCCTACTCCTATGTCTCCAAGACTTCTACCTACCTTGTCTTCCAGTAGATTTAGTGTTTCTGTTTTAATATTGAGGTCTTTGATCCATTTAGACTTTAGTTTTGTGCATGGTGATAGGCTTGGATCTAGTTTCAGTCTTTGTCATGTAGAGAGCCAATTTTTCCAACACCATTTATTAAAGAGACTATCCTTCTTCCAGTGGACATATTTAGCCCCTTTGTCAAATATCAGGTGGCTGAGTGTCTTTGTAGTTGTGCTTGCATCTTCTAATCTGTTCCATTGATCCTCAGGTTTATTTCTTTGCCAGTACCAAGCTGATTTTATCACTGTGGCTTTATAGTACTGTTTCAAGTCAGGAATTGAGATGCCTCCTGCCTTGCTTTTATTGCCTAGAATTGCCTTTGCTCTTCTAGGTTTCTTCTGTTTCCAAATGAATTTTAGGGGTGTTTTCTCTAGATCTGTGAGGTATGTCAATGGTATTTTGATTGGGATTGCATTGAATCTGTATAATAGTTTTGGGAGTATGGCCATTTTCACAATGTTGGTTCTTCCTAACCAAGAGCAAGGAATGTCCTTCCATTTTCTAATATCCTCTTCAATCTCCTTTTTCAGCATAGTATAATTTTCAGCACATAGGTCTTTTACATTTTTAGTTAGGTTGATTCCTAAGTATTTCATTTTTTTAGATGCTATTGTAAAGGGCGATATTTCCATAATTTCTCTCTCAGTGAGTTTTTTGTTTGTGTAGAGGAATGTTGTTGATTTTTGAGCAGTGACTTTGTATCCAGCTACACTGATGAACTTGTTTATTACCTCTAGCAGTCTTTTAATGGAGTTTTTTGGGTCTTCTATATAGAGTATCATGTCATCTGCAAATAGTGATAATTTAACTTCTCCCTTTCCTAACTTTACTCTTTTTATTTCTCTCTTTTGTCTGATTGCCCTGGCTAGTGTTTCCAGAACTATATTGAAAAGGAGTGGTGATAATGGAATTCCTTGTCTTGTTCCTGATTTTGTTCCAAAGCTTTCAGTTTTTGTCCATTTAGTATAATGTTGGCTGTTGGTTTGTCACATATGGCTTTTATAAGGTTGAGGTAGATGCTGTGTATTCTGAGTTTCTGAAGGGTTTTTATCATGAACATGTGTTGGACTTTGTCGAAAGCTTTTTCTGCATCTTTTGAGATGACCATGTGGTTTTTGTTTTTGGCTCTGTTGATGTGGTGTATTACATTTATTGATTTGCATATGTTAAACCATCCCTGCATTCCTGGAATGAACCCCACTTGGTCATGATGTATAATCTTCTTGATGATTTGCTGCACTCTATTTGCCAGTATTTTGTTGAGAATCTTTGCATCAATGTTCATTAGTGAGACTGGCCTATAGTTCTCCTTTTTGGTTGCATTTTTCTCTCGTTTTGGTATCAGAGTAATACTTGCCTCCAGGAATGATTTAGGGAGGATTGCTTTTTTCTCAATTTCATTGAAGAGTTTAAGGAGTACTGGCATCAAATCTCTAAATTCCTTGTAGAATTCAGCTGTGATTCCATCAGGACCTGGGCTTTTCTTTGTTGGTAAGTTTTTAATCACATTTTCAATTTCAATAGCTGATATTGGGTTGTTCAAAATTGCTATATCTTAAATTTTTATATCTTAATATGGCAAGTTGCATTATTAATTTGAGGCATCTCTTCATTTAGAGCTGTTCATTTTTTTCTAAGTACTGTTTTAGCAGCATCCCTTAAATTTTGATGCCTTGAGTTTTCATTTTTATTCAAAGCAAAATATTTCTAATTTTTTCTTGTAATCTTTCTTTGGTCTGTGGTTTGTTTAAATAATAACAAGGGGAATAAACCAGTGCCTTGCTGAGAGAAATGCTGTGGGAAGCACAGGATATTGGACTGCAGTGTTTGACATAATTGCTTTGCAACAACTGATGTGTTCCCTGCCAAATTTACCTTTCTTTTTCCTCATTGTGCTCTAAAGAGAAATTTGGGTTTTCTCTTATCTCTGCTACTATAAACACTGGGATATATATAAATTATTCATCATTTCATGGCTCCTTTGTTGCTAGCAATATGAAACCAGGATACTATGAGGACTTGAACTTTCTCACATTACTAAGATACAATTGGTGTCTTTGATTTAGCAGGACTTGGATGAGAAATAATCACTATTTGTCTTTTGCAACTTCTGCTTGCTTTCGTGGCCACATGCCTTTTAATATTGTGTGATTAAATAAGAAAACAAAGAAGCAACATGGGTAGGGAATTAGAAACAAAACATTCTATTGCTTCTGTGGTTGTCTTCCAATCAGAAAAGTTTACTTTGGCTACTTTGGAACATATTACTCATTTCAACCAGTTTCAAGTTACATGTGTCCCACATGTGGGTGAATCCTTTTTACATCTAAGTGAATTTCTTTACTAGGTGTCATTTCCAGGAGTTTTTCTTTCCTCATTTTAAAACATCAAACAGAACTGAATGTGCCCATATTAGTATAATCACAGCTAAGATTAAATAAAAATTTGAAATTTCAAATGCAGATTAGCATCCTAACACCCCTACTCAGTGTGGAATGGAGCTGCCAATTAGGAGAGGCATTGTATGTCCCTAAAGAAGGATGATTTCAGGGAAACAGCAGATGCTGAAAGGCTCTTTCAATTTTTAAACACAGAGCCACTGTTCCTGGCTAGATACAAATGTCCGACCTGATGGTGGTGTCTTTGGATTTGTTGTACCTAAGGCCAACTTTTCATGTTCTTCTATAGGCTTCTGTTCTCCTCTTAAAGGTTTTAATTCCTATGACAGTTGGACTTAGATCACACAATTCTCTTCTCCTAAGTGGTTGCAAAATCTCATGTTTCTTGTCACTAGTGGTGTATTCTGTAAAGCAGTCATTACACTTGGAGGAAAGTTTTATAATAAAATAGCATCAATATTCTGCATTCAAACATAACTGCTTAATTCTACTGTAACAAATTTTTCTGTTAAAGACTTCATCCTTATGAAAATTTATTTATATCTCAAAGGCCTACTCTTTACTAAAGTTTCCATCAATGAGTTTTCCTTTATTAATTAGTAACATTAATTAGTTGAATAATTTTTTATTGAAAAAGCTAAAAGGAAGCAAACATATGGCTGTTATGCTTGCCTCCTTATGTTCTCACTATAATTGTTTCTGTTCAGTTTGTGAAAACACCATGGAGCCAGCAAAAGGCATAACCCCTGTTAATTAGACAACACAAGCTGCAAATGTACACAGGAGAGAAAGATGGCTCTCCAGTGAGAAAAGCTTCACTTCACAGGCAATTTTGTTAAAAATTATCATAAACAATATCTGGAACTCCAGCATATCTGCAGGTTTTCGTATTTGTCTGTATTCTTAACATTTAATACCAAACTGAGGTACAAAAATATTATTTTGAGTCAAGGTTGCCTTATGTTTCCCAGGTTGATCTTAAATTTGTGAGTTTCCTATCACGAGGATCATAGATGCATGTGAATTAATAAGTATTTTAAATTTGTGTTTTAATTTCTAATATGGTTGATACCAGCATACACAGTACACATAAATGAAGATTTTTCAAGAAAACTTACTATTTTTGCCATTATATCCCAAACATTACATGCCTGAATTTTTTTTTTTTTTGGCACCGGGGATTAAACTCATGCTTGCAGAGACATTTACACCACTGAGCTAAACCCTACATGCCTGAATTTTTCTCAAACATCCTTATACATTCTAATATTCTCCCTCAATTTTTATTTTCTGGATTCTGTGTTTTCTCACTCTGCTGCAGATAGTTACCTTGAGTTCTAAACTTTAGAGTCCTTTGTGGCTTCAGAGGCAGAATTACTTGGGGAAATAAGATGAGATAACATTAGAACCAATGAACTTTAGAGAACTGAAGTTTTATCTACACTATTTCTCATAACCACATATTCATGTAATCAAGGCAAGAACTGATCAGAGATAGAACCTTATCATTAAGGACAGTCTGAAATATGTGCTTTGTATTTTTTATCTTTAATCCTTAAAATATGGGGGATTCTCTAAAGATAAGCATAGTTGACCTATTTCTTCATCAAGGACACCCAGTTTAGGAGTAGTGGCACGATTTGCTCAAGACAACACACCTAATCAGTTGCATTGAGATTCATAGCCTTGTTTGATTAATTCATGGACCATGTAAATAAGAAATGCCTTTCAATTCCTTTTGTAACATTTTCTTTCTCTTTTCATCCCCCAAGCGGAGATTGCACTGAGAACCTTGCTCTTACTAGGCAAGTGCTCTGCCATTGAACTATATCCCTACATCCCTAACCCACATCTTATCTTCTTCACATTTTGGCTTGAAAGATCATTACACTGGATCATAACACTTGCTTTAATTAATATATTTTTGCAGCTTCCACCATGGCTGACAAGGAAGCAGCCTTTGATGATGCAGTGGAAGAACATATGATCAAGGAGGAGTACAAGATATGGAAAAAGAACATGCCTTTTCTTTATGATTTGGGGATGACCCATGCTCTGGAGTGGCCCAAGCTAACAGCACAGTGGCTTCCAGATGTAACCAGACCAGAAGGGAAGGATTTCAGCATTCAACGACTTGTTCTGGGGACATACACATCAGATGAACAAAACCACCTTGTGAAAGCCAGCGTACGGTTCCCTAATGACAATGCCCTGTTTGATGCATCACTCTACAACAGTGAGAAAGGAGAATTTGGAAGTTTTGGCTCTGTTAGTGGGAAAATTGAAATAGAAATCAAGATCAACCATGAAGAAGTATACAGGGCCTATTATATACCCCAGAACACTTGCATCATTGCAACAAAGACTCCATCCAGTGATGTTCTTGTTTTTGACTATAAAAAGCATCCTTCTAAACCAGACACCTTTGGAGAGTGCAACCCAGACTTGCATCTCTGTGGACATCAGAAGGAAGTCTATGCACTTTCTTGGAACCCAAATATTGGTCGGAACTGACTGAGTGCTTTAGATGACCATACTGTCTGCCTATGGGCCATCAGTGCTGTTCCTAAGGAAGGAAAAGTGGTGAATGTGAAGACCGTCTTCACAGGACAGACAGCAGGAGTAGAGATGTTTGCTGGCATCTGCTCCATGAGTCTCTGTTTAGGTCAGTTACTGATGACCAGAAACTTATGATTTGGGATACTCAGTCAAACAACATTTTCAAACCAAGCCATTCAGCTGATGCCCACACTGCAAAAGTGAACTGCCTCTCTTTCAATCCTTATAGTGAATTCATTTTTGCCACAGGATCAGCTGACAAGACTGCTGCATTGTGCGATCTAAGAAATCTGAAACTTAAGTTGCATCCCTTTGAATCACATAAGGATGAAATATTTCAGATTCAGTGGTCACCTCACAATGAGACTATTCTGGCTTCTAGAGGTACTGATTGCAGACTGAATATCTGGGATTTAAGTAAAATTGGAGAAGAGCAATTTCCAGAAGATGGCCCACCTAAGTTATGGTGGTCATAGTGTTAAGATATCTGTTTGTTCCTGGAATCCCAATGAACCTTGGGTGATTCGTTCTATGTCAGAAGACAATATCATGCAAATGTGGTAGATGGCAGGGGACATTTATAATGATGAAGACCCTGAAGGAAGCATGGATCCAGAAGGACAAGGATCCTGCACTTGTGATTTTAGATTTCCTTTCCCCCACTCTCAACCCTGAAATTGATTTAACACTGGTTTGGAGACATACAGACTCTGTTCAGCTATCCCTCCATAATAGATACCACCAATAATGCTGTTCACTCCCAAAGTGGGTGTTTTCTAAATATTAACTGGATACTTGATTCAGCAAAGCCACAAACTTGTATTTTAATTTTCTTTAGTAATTCTCTGGTAACAAACCCAGATCTAAGGTAGCTACAATAAGTGGAACATAATGTGTTATTATTTTTCTATTTTAAGTTTATTCCCCAAGTTTTTCAGACTTGTTTCAGTAAAGATTTGAGTGAGGAAGGAGTAGAGCCAAGTGAGGTTAGGTGTCTGAGCCATGAAGTATAAGTACTGCAGGATGTCATTTTAATTCAGGAAGTAGGGGAGAATCAAGTCATAGATTCATGCTCTAAATCACACTTGACTTTCCAAGGTTCATATTTTGCTATGTAGACCAGTTGCCTCTTGGTTTCTTCAGTTAAGTCAAAGCTACATGTTCCTCCTTCCCATATATTTTTGCTTGTTAGTGTATTTCTTGAACTGTTTTCATATTATTCCTTTCCTTTCTGTGAAATGGTTTTTGTTGTTTTAACTTGGGACCACCAAGTTGTAAAAATATATGTATGTTTTTACCTGACAGTTATGCCTCAGGTGGACGGTCCAGTTGAGAAGTAGGACATTGTTACAGGCAGCTGAGTTAGATAAAAACATTATAGGCAGTCAGACAGGGCTGGCCCTTCAGAGAGCCAGCACAGAGTACCAGATGTCTTGTGACCTTGGAGGAGACAGACACCTCCAGCTGTGTGCTAGACCTTATGGCAAAAGGTAAAGCAAATGCAACCACACCCTGAGTATAAACATCAGAGATTGATATTCTAAATAGGTATGGATCACCTGAAGCCAGGAGCCACCCTCCCAACCCCCGACAGGAAGAGTCACTGCTCTGAAGAATGCCCACTTACTAAGTGACTTGCTTCCCCATTTGCCCCTGATTTGGTCAATTTTACCTGAATAATTAATTTTATTGGTTGACCATAGCTGTGTCCCACCTTGTGCCTACCTTGTGAGTTCCCATGTTTTCCCCATCTTGGACCCACCTCATCTCATGGTTTTACTCTATAAAAGTCCCTAGAAAGGGCAGGGTCTTTGGCAACCCACTCAGGATCCCTCTGTCTCTCAGACAGAAGCTTTCTTTCTCTCAATAAATACATTCCACTCTTCACCTCCATTGTTCCTAAAATTTGTTCTTTGATTTTAGAGAACACGAACTCATACAGGACATCTAGCAGGTTGGGAGTTTCATTGCCCTGTATCAGTATGATCGCTTGTATTTATTTTTAAAATTAAATTAACCCTTGATAAGAGTTGCCTTTCTTTTTTTTTAAAAGGGAGTAATCTGTCCTTGACCACTAGTTTGATACTATCTCCATTTTAGGTGGCCTGTTTCACCAGCAGGCCTGTTACTCTCCATGACTTAACTGTGTAAGTGCTTATAATGGAATAAACTGATTTATACATAAAAAATATTTTTGAGGCATAGAATTATAAATTTGCCCAAACCCAGGGACCGGATCCTCCTTAGCTGTTTTAAATATATTTTTTCCCCTCTCATGTCATTGCAGCCTCCAGGATCAGAATTAAAATTTCTGAGTTTTCCTTACACTCATAAATGGATGCTTTACATTGCAAGCAGGGCTCTTTTAGCATGAAAAGTCACACCTAAAGATAAGTCCATTTTTTTCTAGAATATAAATTAAAATTAATCTAATAGGAATTTATAAATTGCTATATAGATTGAAGGATTTTATGTAACACAGTCTGAATCTTGATATACTTTTGTGAACCTCATCCTAAAATGAAATTCTGTCTTGCTTGTATTAGGTTATTTGGTCTCAGTCAGGCGATTTGGTTCCACCTCAACAATCAGCTCAAGTTCCTGAACAAGTTCAGATCATTAACTTTCATCTCCATTTGAAATTATAACTGAAGACTTAAAAATAATGATCATTTGTTCAGACAGTATTGTGATTTTCCTATCTGAAAGATCACAGGGAAGATAATGTGTATAAACCCAAAGTAATGCATTTTATCAGTCACTGACTGACTGATTCTATTTCCAATAGAAGAGTAATTGATTGCACATATTTTATGATGCACAGCACATACTGCCATCCATGTACATTTCTTCTTTCCCTCACTGTTGTAAGGAAGCTGAGTTAGTCAGAAATATTATAGGCAGTAAGACTGGTCCTCAATGGAGCCAGTGCAGACACCTGGCAACTGTGGGGGAGACAGACAGCTCCTGCTGTGGGCCAAGTCTCAAGACAAAGGAACAAACAAATGCATCTACATCCTGATATTCTAATTAGTTCCCTCTCACCCTGGAGTCACTATCCCATCCCCCTAGGGGAAAGGTCACTGCTCCAAGGAGGTCTGCTTCCTATGTGACTTGCTTTCCCATTTGTCCCTAATCTAATCAATTTTACCTGAACTATTGATCTTATTGGCTAAATATAGTTATGTCCCACCTGCTTTGTGAGTTCCCATTCTTCCCCCACCTTGAACCCATTAAAGTCCCTGGAAAAGACAGAGTCTTAGGCAACCTGCTTCTGTCTCTCTTCAGACAGAAGCGTTCTTTCTCTTAATAAATATGTTCTACTCTTCCCCTCCGTTGTTCCTAAAATTCATTCTTCTATTTTAGAGAACAAGAGCTGAGAGTTTGCTTTTGCTTCATAGACTCTGGACTAGGACTCATTTAGGTAACAAATTTTTATGTTTCGAATTTTGCTTTGTCTTTGCCAGTAGTTTATAATTATTTGTCATAATTGCTTACTATTTGTCCATTGTTTTTAATTGCATTGTCTCATATAGTTTTATTAAAATGTGAATCTAAGTTAAAACATGTGAAATTTATGTTATGATATTTCTCTAATGGTATATTGTTATTATTTTGTTCTTATACAAGTTGAACTTAAATTGGTTGCTAAAGTTACTGGTACTCCCTGCTTGACTGTATTTAGACCATAGCGCTAGAGAAAAAATATTAGAACATCTCTGACAGGCTTTAATGTAAACTTCTATAAAATGGTTTTCTTAAATGGAAATCTAGCTCAGACTTAAAATATACATGCCTAAAATAAAAAACCGGGACTCCTTTCACCATTTAAGCAGCACTAGGCTGGTGGCCAGTCTTAAGACCTGGAGGACAGGTTTCACTGGGACAGACCGGCTCCGATCCTCCTCTGTACTCTAGAGGAAATGTCAGGCCTGTTCTGCTTCAGTTTCCCACCTTTGACTTTACCTCTACTCATTTCCTACTTTGTACTTTCCTTATAGAGGTACGTGAAGTCAGAAAGAACTCTAGACTATTCAAACCTTTTCCTTCTTTGTTAAGCCCATAGAAAATGAGTGTTTGCTAACAACAAAGACAGGCAAGTCATCTTAGATAAAGGACACAAACCCCATCTCTGGGTCAGATGAGACACTGTTCAGAATTGTGCCCATCCAGGGGAACACCTATAAGAGCCATGTCCCAGCTCAGTGTTCTGGGAGAATCTCCTTTGGAGATTAAACCTGAGACATAGTGGGAAGAACCAACTTTCTGTGACAGTAAAAAAAGCTATCCCCAAAAGCAGCACACTTGAGACCTAAACACATTAGAATAAGGAGGCTCTCCAATCTCAAGTTGTGGACTTTAAAACCTTTTTGTAAATTCATAGAGCAGTAGGTAGTGATTTTGTTCAGGCTTTTAACAATCCCTTATAAAATTTCAACAAACAGTGGTTACTCTGCCAGCTAATTAATCGCTCTTATAGCAGCTGCCACCCTCAAAAGCAGAGGACAGGTTTCCCCAGCATCTGTTTGGTGAATCCTCATTGAAGCCAGTGGCCAATGGAGTCAATGAAATGTTGACCACACAGACAGCCAGATTCCTTTTTGGAGACTGATCTCTGGTTAGCTGAGCTGATAGAAACTGAGAACTTAGGGTTCCTGGCCACCTGAAAGTTCCTCAGTGAACATTTGCTCATGACCACTGAAAATCTCCACTTTTCTATTTTCTTTTTCTAAACTTTTCAGTGGAGTTTCAAATCACTTAGACTACCTTCCCCCACCTTCAGAGATAAGGCTGAGGTAGCTTTCTACCGTTTGCACTTCACAGCAGGTAATAGGAAAGGATTTACATTTGTGCTTTACACATGTTAATTAAGAGTAAATAGGCTTTTCTTTTCTGTGTGCCTAGAAAATTGATCTGCCTGCTATGTGATAATTTATAAATTTTACCTGTGAGTGTCAACAATATAGAAATTTAAATAAAACATAGCCATGTCCCAGGGCAAAGTTTCAGGTTTATTTGTTGTCTCTGTTTTCGAGGGAATCTCCCAGAATAAAAATGGTCTAGCCCACCTTTTTGTGATAGGCAAAAGTAGTAGTTCATGACAAAGTTATGCTTCCTTCTTTAAGCATTCCTTATGGAGACAAAGTTTGTGAGCAATCTGGGAAGATAGGATTGCACACCAGGCTGAGGGTAGACAGGCTGGCCAAATCTATCTTCCATTCTCCCCAGCCAGTATCCACCTGCTCTGGAGCAGTGTCAACCTAGGGATGCCTAGGGGTTATTTAGCAAATAGGAATAAAAAGGGATGCCTTGTTTATCTCCTTAAATTGCATAATTAGATAGCTCAGTATCATTTATAGCTCAGTAAAAGTTCCTGAGTTCAATGCTTGGGTACAAAAAGGTTTCATACTTATTCCTTGATTCTATATTACAGACATGGGTAACACAATGCCAAAGGCCCTCTCTGCTTTGGAATGCATCCTTAAGCACTGGAAGATGTTTGACCCTTCCTTGTTGAAAAAGAGTCAATTGATGTTTCTCTGCAAGAGTGAGTGGCCTACCTACGCCCTAGAGCCAAAGTGGAACACAGAGGAAAGTATTAATTATGATACCCTTTTGCAACTAGAGACATACTGTAAAAAGGAGGGGAAATGGTCAGAGTAATCTTATGTTCAGATTTTCTATGCATTGAGAAATACTCCTTACTTATATTCTAAATGTAAATGTCAGCCACAGGAAAACTCGGCATCTCAGGCCCTTAAGGCACCTACTACCTGCCTAAAATTGGTCCTACCAAACCTTTGGAACCTGAGGTTGAAATAGCCTTAATTAAATCTACCCCCACCTTTATGGAACCCGAGGTTTCCCTAACTTGTCCTCCAGCCTTGAGGATAAGGCTCCTAGACCAGCTGTAATCCAGGCCTCTACAGGGCTACACCCATCCTTAGCTGGGTTAACCATCCTCCTCAAGGGCAATATCCTTGACAGGAAGTACAGGGAAGATGTGGAACTTCCAGAATTCATGTTCCTTTCTCTCTTGGTGACATAAAACAAATAAAATCAGATCTTGAGAAATTTTCAGATAATCCTGACAAGTACATTGAGGCCTTTAGAGGACTTACTCTGGTATATGAACTAGATTGGAAAGATGCAATGTTACTCTTAAATCAGACATTGACTTCTAGTGAGAGGCAGCATTACAGGCTGCTAGTACCCTTGGAGATAAATACTATATTGTTAATTTTAGAAGGCAGAAAATCAACAGCCAGGGGAACTACTAATTCCCACTGGAGCACAAGCAGTCCCTATGCAAGACCTTTACGGGGCTAAGGACAAGATGGGTGATTGGATTAGAAAACATTTCCAGACATATGTTCTTGAAGGTTTAAGAAGAGTGAGAACTAAACTATTCAATTATTTTAATTTATCAATTATTCAACAAAAAAGTAATGAACACCCTTCTGCCTTCTTAGACTGATTATGAGAGGTATTGATAAAACATACTTCTTTAAATATTGATTCAATAGAGGGACAAATTATCCTCAAAGATAAGTTTATTACACAGTCAGCCTCAGATATTAGGAAAAAGCTACGAAAGATGGCTTTTACTCCAGATAGTTCATTTGATACTTTAGTAAAAGTTGCCTCCTCAATATTTTATAACCATGATGAAAAGGAGATCAAGGAGAAAAAACAAAAAGACTGAGAAAAAGCAGCTGCTTTTGCTGCTTTAAGAGAAACAGACCCTAAGTTTGGGGCTCCCAAGAACAGCTCAATGACAATCACCTGCTATCGCTGCCACAAGCCAGGTCACCTTAAGAGGGGTGCACCCAGAAGCCCCCTGGGCCATGCTCCAACTGCAAAGGTGATCACTGGAGGTCAGACTGCCCTCTGAGGCCAAGGCCCCAGGGTTCAGACCCATCCTATCAGTTGGTCCAGCAGGACTAAAGGGCCCCAGGACACTCCCTGCCCTCTCCCTCTGGCTGGACTGTCATCTCCATGGAGGAGCCCTGGGTAATCATGACTATAGAGGGAAAAGAAACCAGCCTATTGCTGGATACTGGCGCAAGCTTCTCGGTCATCCTTTTCAATCCTGGTTTTCTTCTAGTCGCCACACCTCAGTGAAAGGAGTCACTGGCGGGGAGGTAATTTGATACTTTTCACAACCCTTAAGCTGTAACTGGGATGTTTTCCTTTTTACACGTTCATTTTTGATTATGCCTGAAATTCCAGTTCCCCTCTTAGGAAGAGAGATTTTTTCATGTCTAAATAGTGTGATATATATGCACCCAGGTCAGGTACGCTGCCTTCCTTCCCCTCATGGAGACAGAAATAAATCCTGAAGTGTGGGCAACTAAAGGTAAAACAGGTAGGGCAAGAAGAGCTGCCCCAGTACAGATGCACCTCAGAGTCTACTATTTTTCCTCATCAGAGATAATATCCTTTAAGACCCAAAGTTAAGAGAAGATTAATACCTACAATTGATGATCTAAGGACACAAGGCTTACTTAAGCCCTCTAATAGTCCATTCCAGTCTTGGGAATTCAAAACCCAATGGAAAATAGAAGTTGGTACAGGACCTTAGACTGATAAATGAGACAGTAGTGCCCATTCACCCAGTGGTACCCAATCCATACACTCTGCTTTCTCCGATCCCAGAAGATGCTAGAAGATGGTTTTCAGTATTAGATTTTAAAGATGCTTCTTTTGTATTCCTTTACATACAGATTCTCAAGTTTCTTTTTGCTTTTAAAAATCCACAGGACCAAGCATCTCAATGGACATAGACTGTGCTCCCTCAAGGGTTTAGAGATAGTCCACAGTTTTTTGGACAAGTGCTTTCCCATGACTTGACATGTTTTGAGTTTTCCCAGGTCACAATCTTGCAATATGTAGGTGACATGGTTATGTGCCCCTTCAGAAAAGCTCTCTAGCCAAGGCACATGTGCTTTGCTAAATTTTCTAGCAGACAGAGGTTACAAGGTCTCTAAATCTAAGGCACAACTTTGCTGTCTTGAGGTAAAATATTTAGACCTTATTATATCCAAAGGGATCCAAAGGCTAGGGGAAAAAAAAAATTAAACCCATTCTTTCCTTCCCACAGCCCAAAACTCTAAAACAGCTAAGGGGATTCCTATGAATTACAGGCTTTTGCCACCTTTGGATATCCAAATATGGGGAGATTATACAACCCCTCTAATCAATTTATAAAAGAGACCCAAAAGACAGATACTCATATTTTAGGCTGAGAATCTAATTCCAAAACTACATTCCAGAAGTGTAAACAAACACTTCTAAATGTTCCTGCCCTGAGCCTACCTACAGGATATCATTTCAATTTATATGTAGATGAGAGGTGAGACATGGCTTTGAGAGTGCTAACACAAAATCTAGGATCTGCTAACAACCTATAGGGTATCTAAATGACTAGGCAAAGAGCAATGGGATGGCCTGCTGACCTTAGAGCTGTATCTCTCTTTATTGCCAGAGGCAACCAAGCTGACTTTAGTCAAAGATCTCATTATATTGTATCTCACAATGTGGCAGGACTCCTTTCTTCTAAAGGAAGTCTATGGCTGTCCAACAACCAACTTCTTAAATACCAGGCTCTATTTTTAGAAGAACCAACATTCAAATAAAGACATGTTTTTCCTTAAATCCTGCCACCTTCTTGCCAGAACAGGAGAAAAAATTGAGATTGATAAACATGACTGTGAGCAGGTAATTCTTCATACATATACAGCCAAAAAAGACTTATTAAACACCTTGCTTACTGACTCAGATTTAACCCTCTTTTGTGATAGCAGCTCCTTCATGAAAAGTAAAAAAAGGGCAGGATATACAATGGTAACTTTATGCCATACTCTTAAAAGCGCCTCACTTACACCTGGAACTAGTGCTCAGCTAGCAGAGCTCATAGCTCTGACCAGAGCCTTATAACTTAGCAAGGGACGAAAGGTCAATATTTGTACTGTTTCTAAGTATGCTTTCCTAGTATTACATGCTCATGAGGCCATATAGAAAAAAAGAAATTACCTAACAGCCAATAGATCTCCTATAAAATACAAGTGTTGTACCCCAAAAATCAAAGATCAAAAGCCAAGATAAAAAGCCAAGACATCTTGAAGGAAAAAGGAGCACTTTATTTAGGCTGGTACCCAGCAACACAGAGTGCAGGTGGAATTTACGCTGCTGTATAACTAGGCTAAGATTTGGAGTGGTTTATAAAGGGAAAAACCACAAAGGTGTGGGGGAGCAAAGGGCAAGTTGTTCCGGGAGACAGGCTTATTTCTCATCTGCACATTTGTGGAGTGCCAGGACATCCTGTTGTTTGCCTAGCATCAGAGTGTGGTGCTTGTGGTTAGACCTGTTCTGGGGATACAGCTCTGGGTAGGCTATGTTGGTGAATCAATGGGGGAAACAAAGCACTAGGGGTTGTACAGGAAATACAAAGTTCAATTTAGAACAAAGGCATACAGAACAGAATGGCAGTGTGCCAGTTAGGTTACAACAATAAGGAGATAGATGATCTTTCATTACAGGCTGTCCTTCAAAATCAGATGGCATTAGATGTTCTAACAGCAGCACATGGGGCCACTTGTGCAATTGTAAAAACTAAATGCTGCGTATACATTCCTGATTCTTCTGCTAATGTCTCAGTAGCTATTCAAGACATTAGACAACAAATGAACTTGTCAGACTCAGATTCCCTGGACCCTGTCTTTCTTCTCCTTATGGAAAGCAATTACTAGTTCCTCTTGGTGGAAATCTCTGTTAACTATACTCATAATTTGTCTTGTTGATTTTACTCTTTGGCCCATACATACTTAACTGTTTCTTTGGCTTTATCTCCTCCAGACTTAAAGCTGTGCACGGATCCAAGATGAAGAACCCTAAAGGCCTCTAGACAAGATCTCTGTGGAAGTACCTCTCACTGTTGTTCAATAACTGCTACCCTGTTCAGCCTGAAGCAGCTAGATCGGTTGGTCATTGCCTCGTGGCAGTTTGGGTTACTTCTTCGGAGGGGGGAATTGTTGCAGGCAGCTGAGTTAGTCAGAAATAGAGGCAGTGAGACAGGGCTAGATCCTCAATGGAGCCAGTGTAGGCACCTGGCAACTGTGGGGGAGACAGACACCTCCTGCTGTGGGCCAGGTCTCAAGACAAAGGATCAAACAAATGGATCTACATCCTGATATTCTAATTAGTTTCCTATCACCCTGGAGTCACTATCCCATCCCCCTAGGGGAAAGGTCACTGCTCCAAGAAGGCCTGCTTCCTATGTGACTTGCTCTCCCATTTGTCCCTAATGTAGTCAATTTTACCTGAACTATTGATCTTATTGGCTAAGTATAGTTATGTCCCACCTTATGCCCATCTGCCTTGTGAGTTCCCAGTCTTCCCCCACCTTGAACCCATGGTCTTACTCTATAAAAATCCTTGGAAAAGACAGTCTTGGGCAACCTGCTAGGGGACCCACTTCTTTCTCTCTTCAGACAGAAGCTTTCTTTCTCTCAATAAATATATTCTACTCTTCACCTCCATTGTTCCTAAAATTCAGTCTTCAATTTTAGAGAACATGAACTCGCAGACATAGTAGGTCGGGCGTTTCATTCGCCTATATCATCACCAGAGGGTAAGCTAGTAAGAATCCAGCATTTATCTTTGTATCCTTCACTAAAAGCAACACAGTGCTTTGCATGTTATGTATGCCCATTGTTCACACAAATGAATTACTCACATATGCTGAAATTTTCTCGTAATTAATATTTTAAGTATATGGTTTTAAGAGGACTCTAGAATTTAGAACCCAAAATATAGCCATGTTCCTTAAATTTTATTTATTTGTATTCTTTAGATGAGGGTTCACATAAAATGCAGGGATTAGCTAAACAAGGAATGATTTTGTTAGCGTTATCTGGATCAATTACTTAAGCTGGAATAAAAGTCCTGTTCTTTGACTATAGGTTCTAGAGATTACACCTCCTCCAGTAAGTCTTTCAAGATGCTTGGAATCAGAGAGTTGAACATGAATAGCTGGTTTGGGACTAATATACTCTGGTACTATAGATGCAAGTTTAAAAGATAAACCTTAACATTTAGGATGAAATAAATTATGAATAAAATAGAAAGTCAAGAAGTAATCTCAATACTCATGTCAGGAAAGAGATTTTCTTTTATGAACATTAATCAGCATATAAACTCAAGGATTAATTTTTGTAAATGCAAAAGTCTCCCTGAACAGATTTGCCGTGTGTTGTATTTTAGACAGACTGAAACCATTAATGTCCACATGAGGTAGCCCACCTGAGAGCAAGGCTCTAGTTTGTACTCTTGGGAGATGTGACCTAACTATAAAGTGTCTCTGTTAACCTTAGAAAGAGTGACATAGTGACCAAGCTGAAGAGAAATCGGTTTGCCTGGTGAGAATGTTGTTCCTAGAGAAGGGAAGCACGAGGCTGGGGAACAAGTCTTGTTCACTTTTTCCTGGAGGAGGCCGAGGTTGGATGACCCAGGCCGCCGGCAGCTGGATGAGTCCATGATTAAGAGCAGGTATTAGAGGAGAATTTCACAGGTGCGGGTCTGGATTTTAACTATGCCATTTTAACCATCTTCTCTCCTTATCTGAAAAATAGGCATAATTCTTTTTTTCATAGGATTGCTTTTGAGAATTACAAAGATCATATTTTTTAAGGTGTGGCATATAATATGTATTTGTCAAATGGTAACAAAGAAAAGCAGTCATGTAATTTATACAAAAATATTCTTACTGCTGAGAAGGGTATTTCATGGTGCTATTTTAGCTTGAGGAAAATGTTTCTCAAGAGCCTGCAGCTGTATCCAAAATTCTTATATGCTTTTTTTTTAAAGAAGAACAATTAACTCTTCAGATAAATATTTTTACAGTACAAAACATTTGATTTGAGTTCTTAATTTTCAATTAGCTTCTTGTAAAATACATTATTTGTATCACAATTATCAATGTTTTACTATTCCTTTGCTGAATTGATAAAACTGAATTTCAGAAACCATAATAAGAAAAAAATTGCATTATGGAATTTTCTGTGTTTAGCAAAATAAGACACTTTATAAATTTGAAATAATCCACTGATCATATTATTTTGTTTACTGGGAAAGACAGAAGTTAGTTTCTTCTGCAGAGCGAATGTTCAGGTATTAGTGTGGTGTTTGGCCCAGATGCCTTGGTTATCCACATGAATACAATAATTCCTCCTCTGGTTTCCTGTATGGAATTTCAGGGCCTGAACATTGTTGTCTACCTGAGTATTGCTTTCCCCCTACAGTTATGATCAGAAGAGACTTGAATCAAGCAGGAATTAAGACATCACTCATTGGGCCGGGAATTTAGCTCAGTGGCTTAAGTGCCTGCCTGGCAAGTGTGAGGTCATGCATTATGATCCCTGGTACCAAAAAACATCACTCATTATCACTAACGAGGGAGGGACTCTGTCAGGGATAGACATGCTGTTAAAGACTGCAGAACAACAAAGACTCAAGAACAAATATGTTTGTGCTTGATCCTCTGATTAGTTGATAAGCATTTCCAGGTGTGTGCAGTTCTTGGGCAGGAGAGGACCCAGAGCCAGATACGCTGTGTTCTCATGCTCTCCCACATGGGTATTCAGAGATGAAGTCAGTGTGAAATGAGCATTAAGGACAGCTTTCAAGGTGGGTGAAGTCATAGTTGAGAAGTTTATGCTTTTGCTTGAGATAAGGGACGCAGTGTGCTCACTTCACGCAAATCCTTCTTGGTTTTAAAAAGAAACATTTTTTTTCAGGACAAGAATAGGCAATTAAAAAATAGCAGAAACAGTAAAAATCATGTTCATGTCCCTTGAACCTGTATAATTAACAATTTTCTATCTTTCAGTATTTAAAAATCTGTAACAATATTGAAAAAAAATATTTCATTCTATTTCAAATAATATATTTCCATGCTACAATCTTTATAAATCTTTATGAACATGCCATAGTCTTTATGTGTGCATATATATATATATATATATATATATGCATGTATATATCACTAAATAGATTTGTCTAATTCTTTTTTTCTTTTTGGTATTAAGATTTGAATTCATGACCTCATGCTTGCCAGGCAGGAACTTATGCTGCTGAACTAAATCCTCGGCATATTAATTAATTAATTAATTAATATTTTTGGATTAGTCTACTTCAACCTGTCGTTCTACAGTTATTTCCAGTTATCTTAAGATAGATTCCCAAGAGTCAGAGTCCAAGACTTAATATTCTGGCAGGGCTTTCATTGGAGGTAAGGAACCACTTTCTCCTGGTAAAAACCCAGTCAGCTCTCTGAAGTCTGGTGTCCAAAGGCTGTGCTGAGGAGCTGTATTTTAACAAGGGAACAGGGCCTGGGCAACTGGTAAAGGGAGTTGTGTGCTGTTACTGATACTAATCATAGTGGTTCTAATGCCAGGATAATATACTAATCTTTGATGAGACTCTTCCAATGCTTGAAAGAAGTTTCACAGAAAACAATATATTTTCAACTTGACAGATTCCTCAAGAAGGGAGAGAGAAGCTAAAATTTATGGAGTGCCTGTTTGGATCCAGATACAAGGGTCTTTATTTTACATTGATTATTGTTGGATTTGAAATTGATTACTGGGATTTGTAACCTGAATAGCACCTTTCATCTCTTCCCCTCTCTCTGATCAACACAGGATACAGCAGGTATCTACTCACACAGGGTTCAAAGTCTCAGCCATATTACTGATGGAACTAGATTGAGGCATTCAGAATGTCTCCTAATTTCTCCAACCCAGAGTTAAATTCTACTTGTCTGTTGATTTATCTACCTGCTTACAGTTGAGAAGCTAGAGTTGAAAAACTAAGTCTATTTTGGTCAGTTTATCCCATGCAAATTGAAAACACATGTGCCACCGCATAAGCTAGTGGAGTGATCAAAGAAGACAAGAGAGACGGCCTCCCATCTACCTGGTGTTATTGCACTTCACCCCATGGCCTGCACAGCCTGATGGAAAGCTGTCTGTCTACTCACCCCCTCAGGTTAGGAATGAGACAGGGGAGATATGCCCGCAAGCAAACATGAAGAAGGAACTAGGATTCAGATCTCTCACTCTCCCAATCACCACAAATAGTCTAAAAATAGGAGAACTGGAATCATATTTGCAGTAAGGAAACTAAGATTCAGATATGTTATGCAATTAATTAAGGTCCATAGTTAAATGGCATCTAGATGAGCCATTATACAAACCCAGGTGTCTCAGCTTTAAGATCTGTTTTCTTTTCATCATGCTGTGAGAACTCCTGGCTTCAGGAACCCTGTCTTCTCCTGGAACACTCACATTTTAACACAGGTTTTCTGCAGACATGGTACCTTAAGAGATAAGACTGACTTATGCTGGGAATTTCAGACAACTTGGTTGACCAGAAGGGTTGAGGTTTTGGGCAATTTGGATTTTTGATATTTCTGAAATGACAAACCATCTATAATATTTGAAATAGTTGTGGGGTTAGGAAGATTTCTACCATGATTTCAAAAAAAAAAAGACCTGGGAGGCCAGACAGTGTGCTCCTGAGAGGGCAGTATGTGGAGCTGTGAGTGTGAAGCCAAAGGTGGAGTGGAGACCCCAGAAGTTTGGAGAAGCCGGGAACATGGATCATCTGAGGAAAACTGCAAGGAGGAAAAGAGCAGACCCAAGAGAGAAGTCATGGGAGCTACACCCACTGTAAGTGTTATGGGGGTGGAGCCATCCAAGCCCTTTGGAGTTCACATCTTGCCACATATCACCTCATGGAACTACAAGACTTAATGTCTGCCCTGCTGGATTTCAGACTTGCTTTGGTCCCATTCCTTTGTATCCCTTGTTCGTAATGTCTATCTTGAGCCATTGAATGTTGGAAGTATTTAACTTTCATTTCGTTTGTACAGAAGCTTGCAGCTAAGAGTTTGCCTCAAATCTTAGAGGTTACTTGGGATTGGACTGTTTAACAATGCTGAAACTGTTGGGACTTTGGCAACTCATAGAGATGGGCTAATTGCCTTTTCATAAAAGAATGTACAAGTCTGGGGCTTTAGGGGTAGAACATTATAGTTGGTATCTAGATATCATCTCAAAGTCTCCTACAATCATGAGGGGCAGGCTTTTCATAAGTGGCTGAATTGTGAGTTTGGTTGAGTGATTCATTGTCCAGTGCTGGGATTAAGGGTGTGACTGCTACACCACCCTAGGACACATAGCCTGCATAAAACACAAGGTGCAGAAAGAGGCCTCTCAGTTTCTCTCTCCCTCCCTCTCTTGATGCCTATGCTGCCTTCTGGGGCCATGAACTGCCACCCCTCTGCCATGTGCCACCCTTCCTTGGCATCAGAGGATTATGGACTAGAATCTCTACAAACTGTGAGCTTAATAATCCTTTCCCTTTTTAACCTTGGATGCAGGTAAGTTGGCTCAGCAATGAGACAAGTAACTAAAACAATAACAATCCATGAGAATTGTATTGTTTTGTGCTTCATATATTTCATAAGATATTTTTAACACAGAAAGTAGTTTTAGGTTCAAAGCAAAAGTGAATGGAAGATACAAAAGATTCCCATATGTCATCTGCTCCATACATGCACAGCCTCCCCTATTACGAATCTCCATCAGAGGGGTACATTTGTTAGGACCCATGACCTCCTACTGATATCTCCCAGGGCCCCTAATTTACCATAGGGTCACTCTTAGTGTTATACATTCTATGGGTTTTGACAAATGTATAATGGCATGGACCTGCCATTATGTTACCGCAGAGATTAGCTTCTCTATCCTAAAATCCCTCTGTGCTCTGCATATCCCTCTTTTTCTGTTCATCTCTCCTCTTCCCCAACCCATGGAAACCAGTAATCTTTTTACTGTATCCACAGTGCTGCCTTTTGTGGAATGCCATACAGATGGAATGGTATCGTATGTAGCATTTTTAGATGGATCTTCCTTATGTAGAAAAGTCCATATTTTCCATTGTTTGGTGATCATTTTTTTTCAGCACTAAATAATATTGTCTAGATATACCAAATTTTATTTAACCATTCATGTACTGAAAGATATCTTGGTTGCTTCTACATTTTGGAAATTGTGACAAAAAAAAAAGAAATTATGACTAAATCTGCCCAAAACATTCATGGGAGGTTTTTAGGTAGGCTTACATTTTCAAATCCTTTGGGTAAATACCATGGAACACAACTGTTCAACTATATGGCAAGAGTGTGTTACTTTTAGTAAGAGAGCTGCCCCCCTTTCAAAGTGACTATATTATTTGCATTCCCACCAGCAAAGAGTGAGAGTTCTTACTGACCTGTACTTAACTGCTGTCAGTGTTCTGGATTTTGGCCGCCTAAAACTGTGTAGTGAATCTCATTACTTTAATTTGGATTTCCTGGATGACATATATATATATATACATTTTTTATATGCTTATCTGCCATTTGGGCATCTTTGTTCATTTAAAAAAATGGGTCTTGGTTTTCTTATTGTTGAGTTTAAAAAATTCTTTGTGGACTTGCATTGTTTTGGGTTTTTTTTTTTGCAACTAATTTCTCCCAGCTCTGGCTTATCTTTTCATTCTCTTGAAAATGTCTACTGCAGAGCAGATTGTTTTTAATTTTAGTAAGTTTTTAACTCCCAGACTTGTCACACTGAGTCTCCAGCAGTTAGAAACTACAGTTTAAGATTCCCTACCCTACTCCAGTTCCAGTGGAGGTGTCTGCTTATGGTTTTCTGGTCTGTTCAGTCATGATTCTCTGTATTTATCTGTCTTTCCGTTTAGGCGGCAGTGCTTTGACCCTTCTTCCACTTGGCCTTGTGATCTCACTTTTCTTAAGATCTGAGAAGACTTTTTGTTGAGTTTTTCAGTTTTTACTTCCTAGCCTAGGATGGTGATGTTCAAGTTTTTAGAACCAGGCTGGCCAGGCTTGTTTTTCAAAAGCCACGTGAGGAATAACATTTTTAAAAGATACATTTCAAAGACAGAAGTAGAAATAATTTTTCAATTATAGTTACTAACCTCTTTAATTTTATAATTTTATTTATTTTTATTTTAAAGAGGATAAAAAACAATATAAATGATACAGATTTCAAAATAAGATGACAGGAAATTAACAATGGTCATTATCTTGCATATTGTTGTTACCAGTTTGTCAATTTCTTTTTTTTCCAGTTTGTCAATTTCTAAATTATGTGATATTGCTAATTGTACTTTTGCAGATAGGATGTCATATCTGTTATAACTAGTTGTTCTCCTTTGTGTAACAATATTGAGAAATTCTACACCAAAGGACTGGAGACCGAGCCAAAAAGGAACCAACATTACATTCTCAATTAATTGTGGAGGTAGGATCTTGGGATACACATATACTTTTTAAAACATTTTTTTATTTAAAAAGAAACAAAAACATGTAAAGGTTAGAGATAATACAGAATTCAAAAAAAAGATAAACAATAAGAAATCACTAGTTAATAAATTGCATATTGTCCTCTTAGAAATAGTTGTTCAAGTTACAAAATTAAAGCATACAAAGTAGATAGTCAAACAGTGAGAGTGTAAACAGCTATGCATGCATGAATCTCTACATGTATTTCTATCTTTCCTGTATTAGAGGGAAAAACAAAACATAGCAAGACAAAACAAAACAAATTCCTATAAAAACATGAAACCAAAAAGTCGTATAAAACCACAGTACAAGGTGATCTACAATG
>PVLA01008523.1:0-87464 GCA_004027455.1 Hydrochoerus hydrochaeris | reverse complement strand
GCAGACCTCTGAATCTCGTTTGCAAATCGTCTCTGTCAGCTGCTGGGCACTGCATTCGGACAATTTGCACGTTTTTCAGATGCTCTGAAGAATTGCCTCTTGGCGACACCGTAAAATGTTCAGGCAACCCAAAGCTGCAGGGGATTTCGCGTAAAGGTGCCTTAGCCCCGGCCAGCCCATCTCATGGGGGTTGGGGGGGTGTAGGGGGTGGGGGGGTGATAATAGGGGGTGGGGTGAGGGTGGGGGTGGGGGTGTGTCATGTCAGCGCCTCCTGAAGGTTGCTTCCAGCCACAACGTGCATTTCACTGATGTTTGTGGGTCAGTGTGCATGGGCATTTTTGGTGCTAGGCTTGTGGGGGTGTCCCACCCCACCCCCTGCCCTGGAGGCCTGTAAAGGACTCCCTCCTTGGTTGTGGTGGCATCTTCTTGGTTTATCCCTGTAAGCTGTTTTCTCATTCACAGCTTTGTTCGTGTTCAGTGAGTTCTTGTGGAGCAGGAGTTGGTGGAAAGTTGAAAGTTGCATTTTAAATTGAGAAAAGAAAAAAGAAAGAGACATTCGAAAGCTTACATCCTGTGTGCTCTTCCTAAAGTCAACAGTAATTTTCGCCTCAGAAATGTGGTCCAGTGTGCCCCTTTCTGAAATGTGTTTGGTCTGTTCAAACATAGATCATGTTAAATTTAAAGCATTTTTTTCACAACGGGTACTTCTCCAGTTTCAGAATATTTACAACATATCTAACCTGATAGAACAGGTATTTCTGCAGGGTGGCTGGCCAGACATATCTTGATGCATCTGTCTTTTTTTGAGAAAACCACTCACAGAAAACCACTCCTAGAATGCGGTTTTGCCTCCTCCACTTCCAGCTCCCTTCCTGGAACCTCCGAAGAAGCGTGGTGGTACACATTGGCTGTACACTTTGGTTTTTGAGAGAAAGTTATCTCCCATACTTGAATTGAGTGACAACGGAGTTAGAGGTCCAGGACTGGCAGAAACCAGGGGAATGGCATCTTTGGTGGTGGCTGAGTCCAATTGAGATAAGTCTGTTGCTGTTCAGCTGTTACAGATTTCTCAAATTGCTGAGACACCTGAGCAATGTTTTCTGCAGAGTGACGTTAAATATTTTATTTTCACATGACAAACTTCTGGGTCCTAAATTCAATGCTTTTACCTTGGCTCAGATAGTTGCTTAAGAACAGGAATTCCATTTACAATGCATACGTCTCCTCTTAAACTTCCTCAGTTTACCTAGTTGTGTGCAATTAGATGGAAAGAAAGCCTACTTTGTGAAAGTGGTTTTTGAAGTGTTAACATATAACAGCTAAGCATTTACAAAACATTCTGTGAGTGAATAATGACTGTTAATAATCAAATAAGGCCTCAGCATAAATCTCAGAGGTAGGTATCTTGACTTGGGAGGTCAAGGCCTTGTGCTTGACTCCCAGTTCCACAAAATGGGTGTGGTGTATATGCTTATTTAAAACTATGTGTTTAAACAGAATTAGTATTAAAATTTAATGGAGATACCATTTTTAAAACAGTGTTTCCATGCACATAGGGAACAATGCATAAATCTGAGCTGTACAGGTTAATCAGTTTTTTCTTGGGCATCACAAGCAGGTAAGCAATATCCAAATCAAGACATTAACATTGTGTGTTACCTAAAAGTACTGCATTTTTCCCCTCCTAATCATTACTGTACCATCCAGTCTTTTAATACCAGCAAATAATTTTGAACTACATACTCCTTTTTAGTGCCCCCTTGTGTACTTTGTGTATTTTAGGCTTTGAAGTATTCAAATACAGTATTTTCCTAGATTTGGTTTACATTAAAGTTTCACCAGTTTTTATATGTTGCTAAAATTGGGTGTCATTGTGCTTTGTAAAGAAATGTCTGCCATCTTTAAATTTTTTTCACATTGAAGTAGATATAAAGAAAGTTTAAGTATTAATTCAGAAAGGATTTTTTGATTAATGGAATCCCAAATAGAAGAGTAAACTAAAAAACAGGTGGCTTTTTAAAAGCTGCTGGCAGTTTTATTATCTGAGTCATACAGTATGATCAAATATTTTTCTACCATGGTACATATTGACAATACATATGAAACAAACATATTTTTAATTCCAGACAAATTGGGTGTTACTGTTTAAACATCTCATACCATGCAATGTATTCCCTATTAACCTAGTTATTCAAGAAAATCTTTACATTCCATATTGACATTGACATAGCAGATATACTGAATTTCAGTCTATGGATATTTTTGTACACAAATCCTTCTACTTAGATTGCGATCACAAATACTATGGATATGTAATTTATACTTACTAATTTTAGAGGTAATACATCATCTTATTTGGTGCTTAAGTTATATATCTAACAAAGGCAAAATACACAGTATTATAACCTGTTCTTAAGAATTGTTAGCTTTTCCCTGCTTTTTTAATATTTAAAATAAAAAAGATTTTTTAAAATTGACTGTTAGGATCATTTAAGTTCTTCAAAATATCCTGTGAAACACAGTGTTGGCAGAATAATTAAAAGCTCCATGGACATTCTTTTTTTTTTCTTTACAAGTCTAAATCAGTAGTTTCCTGCTAAAATACATGACCAGGTATATGGTACATAACTAGCATACAGAAATTTTTCCCATCTTGATGCTCTAAAATTTGATGTTTTATTGGAATTTTTTTCTAATTCTTATACAATTTTTGTGATTTCTCTAAAAATGTACAGCTAAATTTTAAAGCTCTCAATTAAAAAAGGAAAAAAATAACTTCCACTGGTTTGCAGATATCAATCAAAAATTTATTTCCTGAATGTTTTATCAGTAGCTCATATTTTTTTATTTTAAACAGGTCAGATTTTTTGCTGATGGTGTGGGATTTTGTTGTTTTTTGCTTTTGGTGGTGGTGGTGCTAGAGATTGAACCCAAGGCCTCGTGCATGGTAACCTTGTCCTGTAAAGCAGTGTTACACTCGCAGACCCTTAATTGTTTTATTTTTGAAAATGTATAAAGAAGAAACAGGTTAATATAAATCTGCAGATCTAGAAGCATAATTGGTAGTCTATATTAAAAAACATCCATAAATTGTACATGTATGTAACTTTATATATGTGTAGATACAAAATCTGTTCACCACACTTTAAAGAAGCAAACTAAAGGGGGGAAATTATTATACAGTAATCCATTTGCTTTATTACTTTGCATAGATTCATTTGATGTAAAGGTTTTTAATTATTTTGCATGGTTTTATTTCAAAAGGTTCATATAGAATGCTAGTTGGTTTATATGTATAAGACATAATACTTGTAATTTTATACATAATTATTATTTTTTCCTTAGGCAGCTTTCACTTCCAGACTTTCCTTGTTTGCAAGAACCACCAGGCACTACCAAAAATCAATATTGTCCTAGTAGTTGTCTCTGATAAACTATTAATCTGTATTTAGCAGATTTTAAACAGTTTTGGGTAAAAAGCAATATAAGAAATAGAAGTAACTATAGTGACTGTAGTAAAACATTGCATTTAATGAGAGAGAGCTTAGGTGATAGAAAATATATTGGAGCTTGGAGGTCAGACAGACCTAGTTGTACCCACTCTATACCTTCAGCCAAGTTATCATATTGTTTGATGCTTTGTTTTGTTTTGTTTTATTTTAAGTTTCTGTCATTGGAGATAGAAGCTTTTTCTGACTGCCTGGGTTAAGAAATCCACTTCTGTTTGATGCTTCTCACTGTTTATTGGCCACTACTGTGGAAAACCTTTGGTTGTTGGGAAATAGTCTAAATTATAGATATTTCTTACTTTAACAACCTACCTGTGTAGTGACTGTTCAGAATTAAAATCAAGGTGCGCTGTTTGAACTTACAATCTCTTTTTGGGTACAGTTCTCTACATCTTGTTTATAGAGCCTCAGTGTCTTTTTTTGTACCATAAACCTTATTTATACAGTACTTTAATGTTTGCTGATTACACTGTACAGCACAGTAGTGTAGTTTTATGTTGTACATTATTACATGTAAGACTTTTGCAAAAAGAAGCAGAGCCATCAAGTTGGAGTTTCTTTGACTGTTTCTTAGTTATGAGTATTGTAGTGTACAAACTATATGTACAATTTGTCATTTAGCAACAAATCATATGACCTTGCAGAAATTGAACTTGGTTAAATGAGGGATGTGTATTTCCATAAGCCTAGAGTGCAGTTTTATGTGTTAATATTCTTGCCCATTTAGTAAAATTTCTGGTGTAACTGGGTTTTCTGACTTTTTGTGTCATGATATATCTATATCTATATCTATATCTGTATCTATGTCTATGTCTATATCTATATCTATAGCTATCTATGCCTATAATTCCTTCAACTGCTGATCCAGACTCAACAGTGCATCTGCACTAGATAATTCTGGGAAAGCTTTCTAAATACCAAGTAATTGATGTTTAAAATAAGTTCTCACTAAATTTGTCAGTTGGAAGAAGTTTTAATATAAGCCTACTAATTGTATGTTGGTTTCTTTTTTCTCAGATGAACAGTAAAGATGTTCGGGTTACTCTGAATGAATCATTGTTGTGAACCCAGTGCTCAACAGAATTGTCAAGAATAAATGAGTACTTCTAATGTTCCTGAGGAGACAGCTCATCTGATATTCCTCCTACATCTTGAGACAGAAATTCTTTCCCTGTCTATTCCACTGATTCCTCTTGTTCTGGTTATTACACAGTTGCACATGAACAGCACCTATAGCCAGGCTTGTGTTGTACTTTTTTATGTGCCTGCCTTTTTCATTAGATTGTGTCTCTGAGAACAAAGACTATTTTTCCTTACTCTGTGCAGAACTTACACCTGAAATACTACTTGAATTATGGTTGGAATCACTGAAGGTCTTTGATTCAGTTAATATTTTGTAATCTCTCTGTGACAAAACATTCCCCTTCTAATCTGGTGCTAGTAGAGTACATCCTGTCTAAGCACCATGTGTGTGGTTTTTGTCTATCAGGTGTTTCACAAACATTTCAAGACAGTTGTAAGATGTTCAAAGACAAGAATTATTGCTCATATTTCTATGACATACTATACAGTGGCTGGCACACTTTCAAAATTATGGCATCAATTAGGGCAATGTTTTTATAGAATCAGTCCATGTAACAACTTTAGAGTTTTTGTACTGTTGTTAATTTGCTTACGATTTTATTCAAAAATCCTTTGCTATAAAGGTAACTAAAAATAAATACAATGAATACAAATAATATTGTGAGTTTTTATAAACTACATTTTAAAATAATACATTTAAATTTTTGCAATGACCTAACCACTTATTACACATCATTTTAACATCTCTTTGAAGAAAATTGTTTTAGTTACTTTATAGATTAAATATACTGTATTATTTGATGTCAGAGCCAAGTAATACTGCAGTATAGGTAGTTTCCAAACTAAATTATGCCATTTAGCTTGCCTCTCTCACTGTTTCAGTTGGCCATATTTTTTGTTCTTTTCTCAGCACACTCAAGTAGCTTCTTATCCCATCTAGTTTCTAGAGGGATAAGAGTGGTGAATTGTCACTTAGAACCATTTGAAAAAAAGACTGCTGTGAGGGAAAACAAGAAAGATTTAAAAAGGGAGGGATTGGATCAGCTGCTTCCAGGAGAAAATTTTTGAGAGAACAATGTTTAGGGGAAATTTCATAGGCTGCCATGGGGTCTGTGATGTCAGCACTTTTTCCCAGCTTCTTACAAAGGTTTCTGAAGTGGCTTTAACATGGTAATTTCTATTTCCTTTAACACTGTAACACAGATAACTCCATTTTAGTACCCTTCCTCATGGTACCAGTGAAATGTATTGATTGTGTTCTCAAATCTTAGAGAATTTAAAATAAAAACATATCTTTTGAATTTGTTTCTTAGGTGTGATATACTTTGGTTAACATTTTTTAGAAAAACTTTCTGAATTTTTTAGAGAAATGCACTGAAAAATTTACACATGATATGCTACTGATATTTGCTTCAACATCACCTGAAGGTGTGGTAGATGAGTGTATAAATGAAACAAGATTGGCTCTGAATTGATAATTGTTGAAGCTGTGTGAAGGATGTTTGAGAATTCATTATACTATTCTCGATACTTTTATATAGGTTTGAAATTTTCCACAATAAAGTTTGAAAAAAAGTATTTTTCAGAATTTATTTGTAGGCTACTTTTTCCCAGGGGAATCTGGGTCAGAAGGGAAATGCATAACCCAGAAAGACAGGCTCATTCCTTCCTTCCCAAAACACCTAACTTTTGACCTGAGTGAAAAAACCATTGGAAAGTTGCTCTTCCTATAGTGTGAATTTTTCCTTGGGAACTGCCCCTAGTTACATATACAAAGACTTTTAGTGTCAGTAGTGCCATTCATGACCCGCAAACTTCAAAATCTAGTGATGGAAGTAAGTTTAGGTTCCAAATTGGACAATACTCATTTTACAATTTTATCTCCTTTTTAAAAAGATGCCAACATTTTGTGATTACAAAATTAATTCATCTTAGAAAATTTGGGAAATTGAATCAAAAATTATGCATGATCCTTCTACCCAGAGATAACTAAGATGGTAATTTTCAGCCTTTTTTCTTTGAAATCTAAATGTATGTAATGCAAACAAGGGTGGCACAAGTGAATTTCATCCACCAGAATATTTCCCCAGAATCTATGACCCTTTTACGATTAAGTGCACATAATACAGGCACCTTGAGATTCCTTAAAATTGTTTAGGCTAGTGCTCAGGGCCATTATGGAATTTAGACTGCTACTGCACTGCACAAATACAGGAAACAAAATAGAAACTTTGGATATGAAATTTAGATTGAGCTCTGTTTAACAAGTACAAGTCCAAGATTAGGTCTGTCTTGTTTTGTTCTTCTAATTCTCCACAGACTGCTCACCAGGCACTGAGGCTGAGGGTACGGCATCAAATCAGAGGGAATGCCCTCTTAATAATATAGTTGTGACACTGACTAAAGGTATGCTTGTGATAACTTTGCCTTTAATATGTCTTCTGGATCCCTCATACAGTTTCTGCTTGTCAGGGCAGTGGTTTCTGATGGATAAACAAGGACACCACCAGTCTAGATTCACAGAAGGGAATCCTGCTCTCTCCCTTCTACTTTTTTACCACATAATGTGCCCTCATCCTTCTATAATTTCCTACAGCACACAAGAGACTAGGCCTTAATAAGATTGTGTTGAAGATGAGCAGATTATGCAAGGCAAACAATACAAGGAACATAATTTACAACTGCTGTACAGTGTATGATCAGACCCTTCCTGGCAGACTTTCTCTAATGTAGGCTGACTCCAAATGGTTTAGAAAAGTCCCTTTACTTCCCAATACCCATCACTGCCAAAAACAGTGAAATTTCAAATCATGGACATGGTGATTCTCAAGCACATGAAGAAGGGAAAGCTATTCTTTCAGTCTCCACATAGAACATAACCTATCCCACATTTATCTTCTCAGAAATCAAGAATGTGAACCAGAAGTCAGTGAAATGAATCAATGGACTAGAATGGTGAGTTAGGAATGAGAATCCAGTTTTATCTTACTCCAAAGCTCATACTGTTTGAAGGATGAAGATGAAAAGGAACAAGAAGATTGACCATATATTGAGCTCAGTGCTGCTCCTCTTTCTGGGCTGGTAAACATGGGGAAGAATACTGATTAAATACTTTGCCCTCTAAATTTACACAGCAATGTGAAGGGGCTTGCTAATATCCCTAGGAGTTTAGACTTCTTTAAGGATAGTGCTGAGGAGATAGGGAACTCAGGGGAAGGATTTTATTTTCTACTTAAACCTCATTTTTTGAGAGCTATAAAATAGGCTATAAAATCATTTTTAGCAAGTGCTCCAACTATGGCATTACGCCCCCTAGTGGAAATTTTAGGAATTAGCTCATTTTCAAGGTTTTTAAATTTTTATTTTAATTAACATAAAATTGTACATATTAATAGGGCATAATACAATGTTTCAACACATGCATACTCTTCATACTGATTGAATTCATGTAACTGGACTTTGCCTCATAGATTACTTTATTCTTAAAGTCAGATAGGGGTAATAGGAAAGTCTATTACTCCCAATTCAGATGAGAAAATGAGTCTCAGCAAGGCTAAATTATTTTATTTAATGCATTTTAGTTAGGTCACTTTTCTAACAAGAAAGAGAACTGGGATCACATACCATGTATGTAAAATGTTTCCAATCTGCCACAAAACAAAAAATTCAACTGCTCTTGCCACAAAAATTTTCAAAATGGGTCACTATGTGAAACGATGGATATGTTAATTTCCTTTCCAACAATAGCATTTTACTGTCTATGTATATGATAAAATCACATTGTAGAACTTAAATATACACAGTAAATTTTATTTTTAAAAATACTGATTTATTTAAAGTAAAGAAACCTTTCTGAGGAATAGTGCTGCCCAAAGCTATTTACAAGTTATCTTTTTCTAATCTGCATTAAATCTTAGTACAATTGATATATGGAGATAAAGCTTCTATCATATTTCAATCAATAAAATTTTGGTATTTGTGTGTGTGTGTGTGTGTGTGTGTGTGTGTGTGTGTGTGTGTGTCTGTGTTTGGTGCTGGCAATGGAACCCATGGGTTTTGTAACTTTTCTCTGAGCTATATCCCCATCCCTTAGTTAATTTTTAAAATTTTTAAACTGGTATCACTAAGTCTGTAAACTGCCCAGGCTGGGCTTGAATTTATGATCTTCCTGCACCAGCTTCCCACAGTGCTTGGATTATGGACATCTACTATCACACTTGGGTCTTATGAAAAAATAAAACAAAATTTCATAGCAATAAGAGAATAATAGTATTAAATACATAGCGTGTCATTACATTCAAAGTAGTCAGAGTACAAGACATAGACCAAAAAGATTCTTACAAATAAGAAACAAATAATAGCATAAAACTTTTTTTCAATGAACTAAGATAAACTAGTAGTATAAATGTAACAAATTTGGATATGTAGTTCATTTTTTTAGGATAATAAGGATTAATTTAGCCCTGCCAGCTTATAGCAGGAGAAAACTAGTGTAATTTGATAAGGGGAAGACAATATGGTTTTCAGAGGACATACTAGTAATTTGGCACCTGACAGAGGAGTAGAATTTAACAAAAAGATATTCCAGAAAGGAAATAATATGGTTGAAATTTGGGGAGCCAGAATAAGGCATTGGGTTCAATACCTATCACTGTAGAAGAGGAGGAAGAAGAGGAGAAAAAGAAGAGGAAGAAGGAATCTTCTAGAAATCAAGTTGATAAGAAAAAAATATAATGTCTGATATGTGTTGTTCAGGGACTTAAGGAATAGAGAAATGCTACATCAATTTAAAAAGTGCAAAATTATTTGAACAAGAGCTAAGAAGAGACTGGTAATTTTCTAAGTGAGAAATGATGGTGAACTGAATGAACTAGGATGCTGACTGTTCATAGAAGTAGATATATTTAAGAAATATGTAGGGTGTAATGGGGCATGTTGATTAATTGGATGTGGAAGATGAGAGAAACAGAGGTGGTGTAATTGATATATTTGATGATATCTCACTGGAGCAACTGAGTTGAAGCCATTTTTTTTTAGATGGAATCTATTAGAGAGAAAACATTGGTTATACAGGTGTGTGAAGAACATGAGACTGGTTTTATAAATGTTAGTTTCTGGTACCCAAGATGCATTAAGTTGGAGATGTCCAAAGATACACTGACATGTAATCTCAGAAAGAAGAATGAATTAGAGATGTAGATTTTGTAATTATGCCTGGATGGTCAGTAGGTGAAGAGGTAGATATATACAACGTCATCCAGGAGAGAGTGTAGATAGTGATGAGTTCCCTGAGCAATGTCAACATTTTAGGACTTCCAGAGAATTTTGCTGGACAAACTGTCTAAAGAAATACCATTGTTTGGTGACAACTATATGTTATCCTCCCTGCCCCCATTTTTGGAAATTGACAGAAGGATATATAGGTAATAAAGAAACAGTTCTCTGAGAAAATCTACTAAATATTGTCAGAAATAGTGGGCATCTCTGGCATTTGAGGTATAACCATTTTTTATCTCTATGAGCTCCATATGACAAGATCTATTCTTGGCTACATATAGATGTGATTAAAAAACACTAAGCCTCATATTCTGTCAGTTTCTAGGCCATAGTTTCACTCTAGGAAGAGAAGGTCACCAGTGTCTCTCATTTTCCTATGGCCCTATATTGCAGAACTGCTACTCAAGGCAAGTCGGGGGTAGAGGATTAACACCCATTTATAAGGTAGGAGCTCAACCTCACATGTGACAAACCAAGAATAGTGGGATTCCAATTTTCTCAGTCCTAGCAATTTTCTAGTAAAATCTTTAAATGAAGATGAGCTGAAATAATCAAAGACTACCATCTCCCCTTAATACCCACTAGCAGGAAAGGAGGGGCCTTGCTGTGTACACCACAGTTCAGATTCTTGTCCCAAGTGGAAAGGCAGTTCATAAGGACTAAGCATAGCAGCTATGCCTGAAAGGACTTAGTTTATTTGGAACAGAACCTGGAGAAGTTTGTGTGTAATGGTATTGTTGAAAACAATGGGGGTCTGTGTGTGTATGTGTGTGTGTGTGTGTGTGTGTGTGTGTGTGTGTGTATGGTACAAGGGATTGAACTCAGGGACCTTCACACTGCACACATTCACAGCCCTTTTTGAATTTTTTAAAATTTTGAGACGATCTTGCTAAATTGCTAATTTGACTGGTTTGTGTTTGAACTTGCAATCTTTCTCCCAGAGTGCTGGATTATAGGTACATACCACCATGCCTTGCAACATTGCGGATGTTAACAGGAAGAAAATGAGAGGAGGCTCCTAACTCTATACCAGTAATAGTAATACAGAAACAATATAAAGTAACTAGACTAACAGTCACATAAAGACTATTCCACTCAACAACAACAAAATGTACATTCTTCAAGTACATGGAAACTTCTCCAAAATATATCACATGCTAGGTCATAAAAATGTCTCAATAGATTTATTGGAGGCATACAAATTATATTCTCTAAACAAAATGGAATGAAATTAGAAATCAATGAATCAAAAAATGTGGGAAACTGACAAATACACAGAAATTAAGCAGCACATTCGTAAAAAAATCTTTTGGTAAAAGAAGAAATCACAGCGGAAATTAGAAAATATTTAGATATGGATACAATCAAAAC
Source organism: Hydrochoerus hydrochaeris (assembly GCA_004027455.1). NCBI lineage: Eukaryota > Metazoa > Chordata > Mammalia > Rodentia > Hydrochaeridae > Hydrochoerus > Hydrochoerus hydrochaeris. The sequence goes on along the minus strand of PVLA01008523.1, from coordinate 76,224 downwards.
AACTCAAAATAGGAGTACAACTAAAGTACTATTTACTGGGTATCTTATAAAAGCTTGCAAAAAAGAGGAAGTGAAATAATAACCAACAGAAAGTAATATCAAAGATTCAAATGAAAATAAATAGAATAAAAACTCAATATAGAAACAGGCTGAAGGTGTAGCTTAGAAACTTGCCTGATGTAACTGAAAATGTTGTCTGGTATGTGTAGGCCCTGGGTTCAGACCCCAGGACTGCAAAAAACCATCAGCAATCTAGATTGTATACAGATTACTAAAGAATACTTACAAGTAAGTAATGAGAAGACAAATAATACCATTAAAAATGGGCAAAGGATTTGGATAGAGTTTTCTCCAAAGAAATATATAAGTGATACTAAACACATGAAAAGATGCCCTACTATAACAAAGTATTAGTTATTGGAGAGATGCAAGTCAGAACCATAATGAAAAATCACTTCTCACTCATTAGAATGACTATAATCAAAGGCTAAAAATAAAAGGGTTCTGAAGATATGGAGAAATTGATGCCCTCATGTATTACTGATGGCAATACAATGTATCATCAACAATTTGGAAGACAATTTGAAAGTCTTTAAACAGAGTCATCATATGATCCTGGCTGGGCATCATCTCAGAGAAATGAAAACATTCCATAAGATTTGTACATGAATATTTATAATAGCATCATTCACTATAGCCAAAACTGTAAACATTTCAGATGTCCATAAACTATGATTGTATAGTAGTCCCCCCACCCATGTCTTTGGGGAATACATTCTAAGAATCTGTGTGGATGTCTGCAATTACAGATAACACTGACTTCTATAGTATACTATGTTTTTTATACATATATATATATAGATATAAATACAGTACAGTAGGATATTAGCAATAAAATATAATTATAATATTATACTGTATAAAAGTATAGATACATGCTTTAACATGGGTGAATCTTGCAAATATGCTAAGTGAAGGAAATATATGTCTTATATGTAACACCTAATATGTGCAAATCTATTGAATATTAAAGTAGATTAATAGTTACTTATGACTAAGGGAAAGGTAAATGTGATTGACTTTTAATGGCTACAAGGTTTTGGGAGGATTATGTACATGTTTAAAAATCGAGTTATGATGATGACTGCACTATTCTATAAACATACTAGCAAACACTGAATTACAGAATTTAAAAAGTGAATTTCATAATAATTATATCATTTTCCTTTATTTAAATAAATGCTTATTAATATGTATCCACTGTACAGGTTAATGGAGTTCAATGTGACATTTCCATATATGAACATAGTAAGCACTGTCAGATCCAATCATTTTGTCATCCCTTCACACCCACTTCCTAATGTCTAGTAAATCACTATTCTATTTTGAGGTTGACTCTTTCTTTTAGCTTCCACGTATGAGAGAACATATGTGATATTTAATAAACTGCAAAAAACATTTCTGGGATGAACAGAGGGAGAAGTGCATACAAAAGTCATTGGAACAGGAATGAACAGCCATCAAAATATGGGGAGGAAACCAGCAGAAATTGAAGTTACTCAACTGACAGTACACATTTTAAGGAGAGAATTGTGAAGAATATGAAGCATTGTAGTAATGGTGACATAGTAGAAAACTGTCAGAGTGGTGAGGTGGTGGTAGGGCAAATGACAGAGGGCTAAGGAATGAGTGCAAGATGAGGAACTGGATTCAATGGATCTAAACAATTCATTCAAGCTATTCAAAAAAGAGGAGAAAGGAGGGGAGAGGAAGGAGGGAGAATAGTACCTCAAAGGCAAATGAAGAATTTTAATGTTTTAAGGTGTCAGTAACTTGGGCACCATTTTTACCTGATGGGTAGGAGCCAGTGCAAAGAGAAAGCCTGAAGACATAGGAAGTAATAGTAATCAAATTGAAAAAGAATCTCAGACAGTGAAAAGACTTGGGATGTGGAGCCTAGGAAAGAAATTTATCTTGGATAGGGAGAAGGTTATCTCTTCCATTTTACCAGGAGGGAAGAAGAAAAGACTGGATTAGAGTTTAAGGAAGGTTTGAGGTTTGTGTCATAGACCTGAGATATGTTAAACTTGAGAGATTTGTTTCTCCTGTAGAAGTAAGAGTCCGAGTTATCCACTGAGTATGAGGTGAGAAAGTGTAACGTAAGAGATTAAGAGAAAGGAGAGCAGTACTGACATAGCTGTGTGGAACAAAGGAAAAGACTTACTGTGGAAACAGCAAGATTTCTAGGCAGTATTGAGGGACCCAGGTGAGGCTGTAAAACATGGGTATAGTGATAGGTGGCTGCAAACCCTAAATATTGAACATGACCCTGATTCTTATATTTAAATGACAAACTACTCTTTCCAATTAAAATCAATGCCTGTTTTAAATATATTTTATCTGTTATTTAGAATTTGCACTCTATGTCAGGAAGCTCAAAATTCACATATTCAAAAATCCGTCTCATGACTAGTCCTAATATGGTAGCACCTTGCCAGAGGATGGGACATATATATTTCTGATGTCAAAGGGCAACAGCATGGAAAGAAATGTTACACAGAGGTAATGTTAGAGGAATTTCTTTTCTTTTTTTTCTTTCCTTTTTTTTTGTACCAGGGATTGAATTCATGACCAGGCAGGCACTTACACTGCTCAGCCAAACCTCCAACCTTGTCAGAGGGGTTTCTAAAAGAAAGAATAAACTTGGTGATATGAGGACTGTATCATGATCCTCAATGTGGAGGCACATGCTTAATAAGGCAGTACATAGTGTTAGTGCTCTGATGATGATGATGATACACTTCTCAGACCATAGGAAACTGGTGCTTGTTGAGACACTTCAAAAAATCAGATGCCTTCAGATTAGCAGTCCTGAGTCAGCCATGCTGCCATTTCGCTGTGATCACAGTTCAGAGAGTGAGTCAGACAAGTATTTCAAGAAACTGTAGGACTCAACAGCATAATTTCACTTTAAAGATAATTCTAAGCTATGAAGATATACATGAATATTTTAAACACCAGAATTTTTGAAGAGATTATAGTGACAATAACTACTGTAAATTAATTTCATATCCTATGAGATATGCAATGAGCTTTGAATTATATGTTTAAATATAGTTAGCCAATATTTAGTAATCATGTTTCAGGCACTGTCTTATACTATTTAACATATTAATTAAGTCCTTGAGTTTTCATGAAAACTGTGAAGTTGACAGTACTTATTATGCCACCTCATATACGAAAAATTGGGAACTCAAAGTTTGCTCATTCTCCTACTGTATGCAAGGATTTGCACTGTGTTTCAAATCCAGATAATCCAACTCCAGAATCTGTGTTCTCAATCGCTGCAATATATTATGTTTTACAACTTTTAAAATAGATTTTGAGAGATCATTGAGTTAAAATTAGTTTTAAACATGGCTGAAATAGGACAACAAGTAGTACTCAAAAATGAAATCTTGCTATGTTAGTCAGATTGTCTTTGAACTTCTAGGCTTAAGTGGTCCTTTTACCTTGGCCTGACAAGTAGCTGGGATTAAAGGATTACACCACTGCACCCAGCTGTAATGCTGTTTTTAATTTTAGTAATAATGTTGGACAGATAGAATCTATAATACATAAATAACACATAAATAATTTCTCTGTCTGCTATGCATGACAGAGTTCATGCATAGCAGAACAGAATTTGACCTGATATCATTCTGATAGAGGCTATTCTTTCCACAATTAGCCTCTTCCAATTCAAGGGAAGTACAGAATATTAAACATTATTATTATATATACATCCAAACTTGCCACCTTAAAAAGTCACCCTTCTCTAACGCTTTCTCTATTCTCTGGTTCCTTAATTAAGTGAATAAAATTGTCATTTTCTCAGTAATCAAGGTCAGGCACATCACCCTATAATGATATCAATTGCTATCTCTTCCCATTTAACTTTAAAATATAATTTTACTGTGAATTCTACAATACCTTAAAGTACTTGTCTGACTCACTAAACTATGACTGTAACAGTAGCACAGATTTGTTTGTGGACAGGAAGAAGACTAAAAACATAAGAAGCTATGGAAATTAATAGAACAACAAGCTGAAAGGTAAAAAAGATTTGTGACCCCAGTACCAAAACAAAACAAGATGTGGGAGTACCTATATAATAACCACACCATATTCAGTATGCACTTTTACTATTTACACTGTCATAGATAATTCTTGTAGTAATTTGTTTTCAGGGTTGTTTCCTTACTAGATTGCAACTTCCTTATGAAAAAAAGACCCTTCTTCAAACATTTGAATCTTGAGGACCCTGATTCAACCATTTGAATCTCGAGTTCCTAGTGTAGTGTCACTTAACCCTGAGTAGGTTAAGTTTATTCAAGTGTTAGGGATATAACTCAGCATTTTTCTAGGTTATAGTCTCAGCATTTAAAAAAAAACAAGGAAAGGGGGAAAAAGAAAAGGTCATATAAACTCATTATTGGTACAATGAAATATATTAAACACTCAGTATTGCATTGTAGGATTTGGTCTCCAAAACTGTATTCATTTATTAAAATTACTCATTATTACTCATAATTCATACATGTAGTACACTAGATTTTTCATAGAGTATGTAACATGTATATATACCATAGTAATTCATAGAAGTATTTCTACATGTATTATTATGACAATCATCACATCATCTTTGAGAAGTACAGACATTCCTCATTTAACACCTGGGTTCTGTTCCTGCAACTAGTCATCAAATTAATTGGTGGCTAAATGAAGAATTGTAAATAGTGCATACATTACACTATTCAGAACAAAGAAATGGTCAAAGAAAACTCCAACTTGATGACTTTGCTTTCATTTGGATAGCTCTTACCTATAATGTATAACAGAACATAAAACTACAATATTGTACTTATTGCACAGTACAATCTGCAAAAATTACAGTACTGCATAAACTAGGTATACTATACCAAAAAAGACATTGAAGCACTATTAAAAAAGATGTACAGAACTGTACAAAAATAGATGGGTTGTAAATCTGAGTTCTGGATCATAAGTCTGAAAAGTACACCTTGACAATAAATATAAACAGTCATTTAACATGTAGGTCATTAAACAAGGAATATCAACAGTTGATATATTCAGTATTTTAAAGAAAGGGAAATCAAGAACCGAGATGTTAAAAAACTTTTCTACAAAAGTCATACATAACATAAAATGTACCATTCAGTAATAATTACACACATGCACACACACACACACTCTTATATACTTGGTGTATCAGTCAGTGCTTACTAGAGAAACATTTAATACAAGATATAGAAATATATAAGAATTTACAAGATAGACTTACAATGGCTGCCTGCAGAGTCATGTGTGGAATAGTGCAAAAGGGCCATCTGTATGCTGGAGATCAGAAGGATCCAGGAAAAGGCCTGGAGATCACTCTAGCTTCCTGTGTGAGTCCATTTCAGAAAGCTTAAGAGTCTGTGCTGAAAGGCTGAAGAGTCTGCTGTGAAAGCCAGGAGACAATATCCAAGTTGAAGGTGGATATTGGAGCTCCACTGAATAAACAGGTGCAAATCTTCCTTCTTCTCTTCTCTTTTACTCCATTCAGGCCAGAAGCCTATTTGGTGGTGCTGTTCAACCCAGGGTGGGTCTTCTGTGTTCAGTATCCAGAACTATGCTGATCTAATTTATTTGGGAATTTCCTGCTCAAGTTAACAAAATCAGTTAACTATCGCAATCCACCACTTGTCAACTTGACAACCAGACATGTCTTTATACTGTAGTCTCTAGATACAAAGACAAGTTTTAATTACACCTAATATGTTACAACTGTCCTGTGTACAAACAGAAATGCACTAATTACCTTCACAGAATAGAAGCCAAATTCCCTTTGGGTAACGGTTACTCCTAACATTTTATAATGTGAGCATTATAACATAGATTTAATAATACTTCAAAACCAATATAGAAGAGCCACAATCCCCCCATCCCCATAAGCAACCAGCTGATCCAGAGAAACACAGGCTGAGATGATAGCTATTAAAATAAAATACAACTTAATTCTTGCAGGGTTTAGTGTTTCACTGACATTGAAGCCCTAAAGCCAGTAGTCTGATCATCTACTTAGAGGATAACAATAGGCAACATAGCATCTATGGGCGATTTCCTTCTGAAGGTGGTAGCCATTGTTAATTTCCTATTATCTTATTTTAAAGTCCTGTATCATTTTCATTTTTTGTCTGGCTTTATTCTGTTTTGTCTTGTTTGATTTTTAAAATTTTATTTAAAAGACAAAAAATAAATAAAACACAGAAAAGAAAAACAAAAAGCAAAAGATACAAACAACAAAGAAAACCCCAAAACAATAGCAATATAGGCTTTCAAAACAAGATGATAAGAATTTGACAATTGTTGTTATATTGCATATTGTTGTCTTCAAAAGGTTTGCTTAGATTTATTGTATCCAATGGCATTGGCAGCTATTTGAAACATATCAAGATATATTATGGTAGCCATTATGGATTTACTATTATCTTGTTTTGAAGTCCTGTTTTGCATTCATTATTTTGTTTTTATTAGTTTTATTCTGTTTTGTTTTGTTTGATTTTACAATGTCTGATTGTATGGGTAGCTATTTTGAAGACAACAAGAGACATTATGGTAGCAATTGTTGACTTTTTATTCTCTTGTTTTGAAATTCTGTATCACTTACACTGTTTTATTCTGATTGACTTTATTCTGTTTTATTTTGCTTCATTTTATTCTCTTTAAAAATACAAATTAAAAAACATATTGAGTCTATCAACATAATATCACATAGGAAACATGCTGCAACTATTACGATTATAATCCCTGTTTCTGTAGCTGATCATGGTATTTGAAACTGCTTTCTCCTATTATACATTCTGTATGCCCTTTGCCTTCAGCAAACACCTCAGCAGGTCCCAGCTCTTTCCCTGGTGGGGTGACTCATACTTTCATTTGTGAAAGTTCAGGACTATTTGTCATCCTGCCTGGATTGGGTAGTTGTACTTTCCCATTTATCTTAGTAACAGGAGATGGCAATACTTGGATGCAGCCTAAGGGATCTTTATACTACAAGTATATTCTTCCTTTCCTCCACTGTACAGTAATAGTTCAATTTCCCACTGATAGTCACCCCTGCCAACACTGTAACTCTTTTTTAGCTTGCTTAATCAGAAGCATAACGAGACCACAATGACTAGGGGAAAGACTTAGCTTCCAGTTCAATGGAATCATTGTGGTGCTTCCTGAAACAAGCCTTAATACCCTTCTGGAACTAAGACTTTTGGCTAGCAGACCATAAGGTTGTGGGACTAGGAAGCAAAAATTTTGCTAGTGGATCACTAGGGGTAATGGTCAGTGGTGCCATTAAAACTTGTACCTCTGATTCCTGGACCTGTGAATCCTGACTAGGAGAGACATAGTACCTAACAGTAGACGCTGGTTCAAGGCTTATACTGCCTTTTTTGCCCCAGCCTTGCAAGATATTGCCACCTAGCTGGCACTACAACTGCATCTTCAAAAGATCATTCCACATTTCTATCAATCCAGCTGCTTTTGGATGGTGAGGAACATGGTAAGATCAGAGAATTCCATACCCAAGACTCATTGCCTCACTTATTTGGCTATAAAATGTTTTCCTTGGTCAGAGGCAATGTTGTGTGGAATTCCATGATGGTGGATGAGGCATTCTCTAAGTCTGTGGATGGTTGTTTTGACAGAAGAATTATATGCACAGAAGTGAAATCCATATCCAGAGTAAGTGTCCACGCCAGTAAAGACAAAATGCTGTCCTTTTCAGGGTGAAGGCAGTCTAATATAACCAACTTGCCACCAGGTAACAGGATGATCACCTCAGGGAATGGTAACATATTGTGAACTCAGTGTCGGTTTCTTACTGCTGGCATATTCAGCATTCAGCAGTGATTGCAGCCAGCTCAACCTTGGTTAGTGGGGGTCCACCCTGCTTAGTTCAAGCATGTCCTACATCACTGCCACCATTACCACTATGTTCATGAGGCCATTAGGCAATTATAGGAGTGCCTACAGAAAATGATTGACTGCTATCTACAAATGGGTCATACTATCCTCTTGACTGTCAAAGTCCTTTTCTGCTGAGCCCACTTTGTTGTGAGCATTTACCTGGGACAAAAATATTTTTACATCCCTTGCCAGTGTGGAGAGGTCTATCCATATACCTCTTCCCAAAATAATTTTGTCACCAATTTTCCAGTCATGTTCCTTTTAAATTCCTAATGAACCAGGCAAATCATTGGATATATAACATGAATCAGGATCTAGTCATACAGTGTATAATTTTTCCTTTCAGGTGCACTGCCTGAAGTTTTGTCTGAGAGGGGACTGTAATTCTGCAGCTGTCCAAATCTGTATGGTGCCTGTATAACATGTAGAACCATCAGTAAATCAGGCCCTAGGCTTCTCTTCTTCTGACAGCTGATTATAAGGTATACCCCATGAGGTTATAAGTTCATAATGGGAGACAGAAGGTGTTATAGCAAGAGTTGGAGCTGTGGACACTGGCAAATTCTTCAGGTAACTTACTTGTTTCTCTGGACTTGCACTAGCTTGATCACATATATACCGTTTACATTTACAGACAGATTACCGCTGTGCATGTCTCACTTTACAACACAGTGAATCAGATAGTTTCCAATTCCCGATGGGAAACACAGTGTTCAATGAATGGTCAGGTATTTAGTTTCCCCTCAGGTCCAGAAGCAGGCCAAAAGATGTGTTTTAATGACAGAGTAGTTGTCTGAAAGTGACAGAGCTTTGCTCCAAAATCCTAAAGGTCTCCACTGCAATTCATCCACGGGGGTGTGCCAGAGACTCCAAAGAGCATTGCTACCTAGCTCTGACACTTCAAGTACTATTTGATCTGCTGGATCATATGGCCCAAGTGGCAGAGCATCCTGTACAGCAGCCTGGACTTGTAGAACCTCTTCTTGTTCTGGATCCCACTAAAAACTAGCAGTTTTCTGAGTCACTTGATAAATGGGCTAGAGTAAAACACAGAAGTGAGCAATGTGTTGCATCCAAAATCCAAATAGGGCCACTAGGCATTGTGCCTTTTTTTGACAGGGGAAGCCAGATGCAACAACATTTTTTATGATAGAATGGATCTCTCTATATGACTCAAACCATTAGACTTTTTAAAATTTCATTGAAGTACTAACAAATCCAGAATGGTCACTGTCTCCTGCTCACTTGGTCCAACCAGCATAATATCATCAATATAATGGACCACTGTGATAACCTTGTAGGAGAGATGATCAAGAACCTTGCAAACTAAATTGTGACACAGGGCTGGAGAACTAATATAACACTGCAGTAGTACAGTGAAGATGTACTGCTGACGTTGCCAGCTGAAAGTAAATTATTTTTGGCGTGCCTTATGGATAGACATGGAGAAAAAGGCATTTGTCAAATTAATAGCTGCATACCAAGTACCGGGAGATGGGTTAATCTGCTCAAGTAAACCATATTTGGTACAGCAGCTGCAATTAGAATCACCACTTGATTCAGTTTACAGTAATCCAGCATCGTTATCCAATGCTCATTTGTCTTCTGAACAGACCAAATGGAAGAATCAAGTGGAGATGTGGTGGAAAACACAATCCTTGCATTCATCAAGTCCTTGGTAGTGACACTAATCTCTGCAATACCTCCTGGGATGTGATACATTTTTCATTTACTATGTTATGAAGTAAAGACAAATCAAATGAGTTCCACTTGGCCTTTCCAACCATAATGACCCTCACACTACAGGTTATGGAACTAAGATGAGGATTTTCCCAAGTATTAAGTATATCTATTCTAATTATGTTTTCTGGAACATGGGTAACAACTACAGGATGGATTTGAGGGCCTACCAGACTCACTAAGATTCATAATTTTGCTAAAAGTCCATAGGCTACTACTCATACTGGAGGGCCACAATGACATTTTGGATCCCCTGGAATTAGTGTTAATTGAGAGCCAGTGTGCTTTGATCATTTCCCTTCCCCCTTTGGCGATTAACTTCTAACAACTGACCATTGCCTGTCTGGGACCCAGTTAAACACATTGCCCTTAAGGTTGCCAGGTGAGTAGCCACTGTTGCCACTGTAAGGTCTGGCATACAGAGAAGAGCAATGAAAGGGATGCTGGTGCTCTCCTCATAAGTCTGTTTCTCAAGATGTTAATGAAGGGTACATTTTATGGATCATCTCAGTAAGAAGGATAGGATTTGATGTGACAAATCCACTCCATCATTCACATTTCCATGAGTTTTTAAATTTCCTCATCAACAGTAAATTATGGAATATCAGGCATCCCTAACTCAGTCACAGTGGGCCATCTTTTGATCCATAGTTCTGCCAACCAGACAAACTGCTCCCACCTCATTCACTCCACGAGCTGTAACATTAAATCCAGAGTCTAATTAATAGGTTCGTATCAGCAAAATCACCCTGATATAGGTGAATGTTTTTGCTACCATTACTTTACACCCATTAAATCCATTCCCACAGGTGTTCATCAGGCTCCTGCTTATAAGAGAAAATTCAAGAGTTTCTTTGGGAGAATAGAGGACTTCCTAAGGAGTCCTTATATACTTCATCGTTAGAAGCCTTCTGTGATTTGAGCCTGATCATAGGCCTAGAGGAAAAGTGGGAGGTGAGAGTGGGTCCTGAGGAGCATTGTCTTGCTTATTCAATACAAGATTAGTTTCCTCAGGTATACAAGGAGAGGCCAACACTGCAGGGGTTTGGGATGGCAATGCTTCTGCCACTGTAGTGAAGAATCATTTCCTCTGGCAAAATAATCTCATTAGTATCTAGGAGTTTAATATCCTCAGCCATTAGCATTCACCCAAGCATCTCCATCCCAATTTATGAGATCATATTATTTCCCAATCAGTCCCCTCACCTTGACTTCAGATATACTTTGAGGCTAAGTGTGGGAGACGATTTGAGTGATTCCCCTTGAATGCATAACAATTGCTGCAACTTTGATTATATGGAGACTTATTTCCTTACACTGATATGTACAAAGCTGATCATGGTATTTCCTCCTCTCTCCAATCAGCTCTAAGCATTGGAAATAAGGCTAGCTGAGGTACTGGTATGTAATCTCTAAAGCCATCAGACAGTCACCTGTTTCCACGCATAGTGCTTTCTCTCAAATATATAAGCACAGGTGGATGGTAAAGCCAGTCAGCTCCAGGAATGTCAGCTGGGTATGAGCCTCAAGGTAAAGAGGCTATGACTCCACAGGGCAAAAAAGTTTACATATTAGAAACTGAAGCAACAGCCTTGGTAAAACAATTCAGTTGCCACCTTAATTGAATTATGCAAGTTGACCCTTCTGCATATCTTTATCTCTGCATTTTACAGAGATGCTTTTTCTCCCTACTTGGCTAGCCAACTCAAATTACTCATGTAATTCCCGCCATCTTCACTGTCACTCATCCTTGAGCCACCCCCTTCTTCACTAGATAATAAATTCTGGGAGAGGCCTAGGGTCAGGGCCTTTGTCCACACATCCTCAGGGGGATTGGATTTAGGAGTGCTTGGCTGCCCTTAACTTGGAATATGTCTTGGTGTCTTTACTATCACCATGGGCTGCATTGGAGGTGGTAGATTGAAATTAACTTGCTGGGATTCCAATAATGTCTCAATTGGATTGTAAATATAACTTTTTGGATTGTGAAGAAGGCTAAAAAAGGTATTACAATATTTGGATGACTACACACAATATTTGGAATTACAATAGCTAAGCATTTAATTTACAATGTATTTCAGCCAATCTAACCTTGAGGGCATATGTTTGAGTTTCTTCAGTCTCACCCCTGTGCCTAAAGGAGAGGAAATTCTCTTTCAGGACACACTTATAAACTTATAGATTATATATGTCTGGAACTGGGAATTTGAATCTTTGAGATCCTTATTTTCCTTTATTAATTTGTCCTCATAGTTAGACATTAGATTTCTTATGTTTGTTTTGAGCTCATTATTTTCCTTCACAAGTTTTTTCAGAGATAGTATGAGCAACCAGCATGTATCACTGTATTTCCCACTCTGACAGATATATTCAAAAATACCATATATGAAGTCGCTAAATTCTTTTAAAAAAATTTATTTAAAAAAACACAGAAAAGAGGGCAAAAACAGCACAGAACTTAAAAAAAAATAAACAGTAAGAAATCACCAGTCAACAAACCACCCACCGTCCTCTCAGATACAGTTGTTCAAGTTACAACAACAAAGCACAAAAAGTGGACATTCAAACAATGAGGCTGTAACAGTTCTATTCAACAAACAAAAACTCAGCAACATGGTTATCAATCTTACACACATAAACATACATGCAATTATATCCTCCAGAGCACCCCCTTCTTTCTTTTGCTTTTTTTAAAAAAATTATGTTTCTTATTTTAAAGGTAGTAGAGAGGGAGAAGACAAGATGGCCGATCAGTGAGCATCAAAATACAAAGCCTCCTGGGAGAAACAACTCATTTGCCAGAATAAAACACCCTGGAGAGACCCAGGCAGAGGGAGCTGGATCCTCTTGACACAGGAAGAAATTAAAAGGTAAAAAAGCTCATCAAATACTTCAGGAGTACAACGAAACAGCTAAAAATTATGGAACACAGTGTTTTCACTTGCCGCGACCCACTAAATTTGCAAAGGCCTGAATCCACACTGGCCGGCAGAGCCGCCCAAACTTGTTCCCGCCACCACTCACAGGAAGCACAACAGTGCTGAAGTCGGGGGTTGGTGAGCCCAATGGAGAGCAGAGCCAGTGAAGGGACCTTCATTAATCCACGGTCAGTGCTGGGAATGAGACCCCCCCACACAAAGGAAGGGCGCAACCAAATGGGCGACATGTTGGAATCAGGCAGGAGGAGCCTGAACTGGGAGTGACAGTGACTTCAGTTGGTTCCTCCCTCCCCAGAGCAGATTCATGGGATTTGCTTGTACTGGGCCACACCCCTGGCCGGGACCCAATGAGTGGTCCCAAATTGATTCCCTGCACCTAGCAAGTACTAACCAGGTGAAGGCACCTGAAGTTTGGCTGGCCTGATGGGAGGGGCAGGCAAACAGCCACAAGAGAAGGCAGGAGAGGGCAGAGTTTCCTTGCCAGCATGCTTCGGAGAAATGCAGCCAACAAGGAAGGGGGCTGGGACCTGCACTGTAACCTATGTGGAGGAAGCCAGGGCCATGACAGGAGAGAGAGGCAGGAGGAGGAGGCCCCCAGCCCAGAACCCTGAGAACAATGATCCAAGAGAAGGAAAAACAAGGGAGACTGAGGGCGGCAAACATACAACATCAGACATGGCTTCAACGGACATTAAGAGATATCTTCAGGACCTTGGAGGCAAGCTCAGAACTGAAATATTAAACCAGGTAAAGCAAGATATGAGTAGAGTAATAAAAGAAATGCTCCCAGGAAGCAACTCTCAGGATGATACAGACAGAAGAAGGGAGGAACACACAAAAAAAGGAGAGAAACATTCGATAAAGAATATAAAGAAAATATAGAATACATGAAGCAGATTCAAAGAGACTACCAGGAAATTAAAAACTCCATTGAAACGTGGCAAAACTCCTTAAAAGAAACTAAGGATAGACTATCAAAACTTGAAGACAATTTTGCAATGTGTGATCATGAAAGGAAAGATCTCTTAAAAACAACAAGGAAACAGGCAGTAACAATACAAAGCCTAGAAAATGACAAGAGAATCTACAATTTAAGAAAAAGCAACATGAACAAAGAAGCAGGAATACATACAGGCAAATTACAAAGGCTATTCACGGAAATAATCAAGGAAAACTTCCCAAGCATGGGAAAAGAAAATGACATTTGGTTATGTGAGGCATACCGAACTCCAGCCACCTACAAGCAAAACAGATCTACACCCAGACATATAATAATCAAGATACCAGAAATTCAATATAAAAACAGAATATTAAAAGCTGTCAGAGAAAAGAAACAGATCACCTATAAAGGTAAGCCCATCAGAATCACAGCTGACTTCTCAACACAGACCATCAGATCAAGAAGAGCTTGGAGCAAAGTCTTCCAAGCCCTAAAACAAAATATCCTCCAGCCCTAATTGATGTATCCTGCAAAACTGTCACTAGAAATTAATGGAGAAACAAGATGCTTCCATGACAATGAGGAAGTGGGGGAGTTTGTGACCACCAATCCAACCCTACAGAGAATACTGAAGGACATTCTAGAGAGAGAGAAAAAAATACCAGGATTTTAGGAACAGTGGCAGAAAGGCCTCAATGAGTGGGGCAGGCAGCAGAATGAAGGATAAAACTAGACAAACAAAGGCAGAAAAATAACATAGAAGAAATGAGGCAGAGAAGGATAACTAGAATCTGTAACATAGATGACCTTGATATACTATATTGTTAATAGTGCACCAGGATTTAAAACCCATATTACTCACATTACTCTGCTTAGATGTATTATATTCTGTTCCAGTCATTCTACCTGTACTAGATTTGAGGGCACAGACAGCAATCCCAAAAATAACAGGATAAAGTATGTTAATCATCCTTAATTTCCTATTAACTTAATCTAAAGCTCTGTAAAACCTATACTGTTTTACCAGGCCTGATCATAATTGAATCTGGTTTGTTGGATCGCTGTTTTGTATTGATAGATTTTATTCAAAGCTGTTATGATTGATAATATCAAGTCTGAGAGTATAGGCAACCACACTTAAGATGACAAGATCCACTAGTATATCCACTATGGTTTGATTATTATCTTCCTTTGAAGTTTTATACTGTCTACAATATTTTATTTTTACTAATATTGGTATTTACTGCTATACTCAATCATACTGCTATATTCAATTATGCCTGATGATATAGACATTCTATTGAAGATAATAAGAAACAACACAGGAATCATTGTAGATCACCTTGTACTGTGGTTTTATATGAATTTTTGGTTTCATGTTTTTATAGGAATTTGTTTTGTTTCTTCTTACTAAGTTTTGTTTTTCTCTCTAATACAGAAAGGATAGAAATACATGCAGAAATTCATGCATGCATAGCTGTCTACACTCTCACTGTTTGATTATCTACTTTGTATGCTTTAATTTTGTAACTTGAACAACTATTTCTAAGAGGACAATATGTAATTTATTAACTAGTGATTTCTTATTGTTTATCTTTTTTTTGGAATTCTGTATTATCTCTAACCTTTACATACTTTTGTTTCTCTTTAAATAAAAAAAGAATGTTCAAAACCTGTGTGATATATTAACTAATGGCCAACTCAAAATGCACAGCTAAACTGAATCAATGTGATTCTGGAAGGGCCAACTGAATGTCATTGCCAAAAGCATAAAAGGAGAACTGGAGGGGGAGAAGGTGTGCTGCTGATTCTCCTGGAGAAGCAGTTTTCCTGATATGGACTTGGCTGTTCTCATCCTTGGAGGAACTTAGTTCTTACTGTCTTAGAGTGAGCTTAGTTCTCACTGTCTCTGAGTGGCTGTGGTCTTTTGGGGAAAGCTCCGGTTCTTATCTTGTCACTTTCTGGGTCCAGTGCAGATCTCTAGGCCGGTGGCACAGATCCTTCACCCTGCTGGCAAAACTTTCTCTCTTCCACCACTTTGGGCCTTTCCAGTGCAGATCATTGCTACAGACTTGCATGAGGCACAGTTGTGGGCTTTAGGTCTCCAGCTGGACTTGTGGAGGACACTGTCGTGGGCTCTGGGTCTTCAGCTGAACTCATGCAGAATGGCATCATGAGATCCAGGCTCTCAGCTGGATTGTTTAGGTCTAAAGTGTGTGGAAAGATCTCTTGAACTCCTCTGCATTTGACTTTTTGGGTAAATGTTATAAAATAATCCTATAAATTATGTGTCTTGTATTAAATCTATTCCCTTGCAAACCCTAACTACAATGACCTGTAAGGGGATTGAGCAAGATTGCATCTATAACACCTTTATGTCTTACAAATGATGTGAATATTCTACAGAGAGAAATGTTAAACACTGCAGAGAGAATTATTGTTTGATTAGGTTTTCCTTAATTAACCATAAACCTAAATGCAATTGATAAAACTAAATTTTAAATTAACTATTTTAAACTTCTATTTATACATGTCTTAAATTTTAATTGTACAATGATTACATTCATTGTGGGGAGTTGTTACCTTCTGGGAGGCAAGACACCTGTGATTAAAATTTGGAAAGCACTAATTACAGAAGAAAAAAAAAAGCCAGGTAAGTTGAACTTCTTTGTTTAAATATTTTTTTAGTAACATGGTACAGTGATACAATACAAAACATTAAATGGTGAAAATGATCTATTATCTATTTCAGTATGTACCCATCTATTAGTGATTTATATATTTTTTTCAAAAGCCATGTTAAACCTGTATACTTTTTCCACTTATTCTTCCTATTTTTCATTTTAATATAGGATTCAATAAATTCCAAATGATATTAAATATTTTATTATAAAATAAACTTCATATTAAATGACCCTTGCCTAATATTAGGCAAAAATAAATTTTCTAAGTACACTTACAATAGACTAACTTAAACTTGTTGTTTAGTATGTTAGGTTATTTGATGCAATTTTGATTTGATATTTGCAATCTATGATGGGTCTATTTGTATGTGAACCCACAGTAATCTTAGAACATGTATTTCAAACTTTTAATTTTATAAAGGCTTATTATCTAAAAATGTAGTATAACTCTCCTCACTTTTCAGATAA
Organism: Hydrochoerus hydrochaeris; assembly: GCA_004027455.1. Classification (NCBI taxonomy): domain Eukaryota; kingdom Metazoa; phylum Chordata; class Mammalia; order Rodentia; family Hydrochaeridae; genus Hydrochoerus; species Hydrochoerus hydrochaeris. The sequence continues at coordinate 59,446 of PVLA01008523.1, read as the reverse complement.
AACTACTATACTGCTGTTGAGAAAGTAAATGCTCTGTCTGAAATATTCTAGAATCATCTTTTGTGTCCAGGATTAAAAAATTACATAATACAAAAATAAAGGTAGTAGAAATACAACGGAACAAGGCAGAACAAAGCCAATTGAGACAGTGCAGTGAATTTGGTACAGAACTTCACAGCAGGTTACCGGGATAACAGTAATAGGTACCACAGTATATCTCATTATCTTCACAATAGATGTCTAGTCAATTAGGGATAGCAAAATCAAACCAAAGACAGAACATTATAAAATCAATCAAAAGAGAATACTGAATAAAGCAATTAATCATAATGAAACAAAACTGAAAACACTTGCTTTCAAAGAGAAGATAGAGGAGACCCCCATATTTGCTATATTGCGTACAGTCATCCTGCCAAAAATGCTCAGACCTCTTTCCCCAGTTGCCAACAGGGGGTGGGGGGAGTTTGGGATGTTTGATTCCAAGCCTGCGCACCAGTAGGCTCACAAGAGACACTACTGGATCCCTTCCTGGCTCATGCCTGAGGAAGGCCCTTACCAAGAGGGCGGTGGGCGAATTGCTTCTTTGTGCTGCCTCCTGGGTTCTGCCATGCCCATGGGCAGATCTCGGGGGCTCTCTGATTCTCCATTTGGCTCACATCAGAGGAAGGCACTCACCAAGAGGGCGGCAGGTGAATTGCTTTTTTGTGCAGTCTCCTGGGTTTCACCATGGCTGTGGTTGGATCTTGGGAGCTCTCTGGTTCTTTTGGCTCACACCAGAGGAAGGCACTCACCAAGAGGGCGGCGAGTGGATTGCTTCTTTGTGCAGCCTCTGAAGTCACTAAATTCTTTACATCTCACAAATGGTAAATTAGGATAATCAAAATGGATCTACATTGCACACTAAACATTTCACTCCAAGGAATATAGAGAGCCATCTCAAGGAACCACTAAAGCCATTAAATAATATCACCTTTCCAATGCTATTTCTTACAGCCACTCCCAGTACCAAAATCTGTGTCAGCCAGTGCTTACTAGAGAAACAAATTTAATGAAAAATATAGAAATATATAAAGATTTACAAGATAGGCTTAAGATGGTTGCCTGCAGAGTCAAATGTAGTCCAGTGCAAAAGGGCCATCTACATGCTGGAGATCTGAAGGATCCAGTCAAAGGCCTGGATCTCACTGTAGTGCTTCTCTCAAGTCTATATATCAAGAGGCCAAAAGGTCTGCCCTGAAAGCCTGGAGGATCTGTGCTGGAAGGCTGAAGACTCTGTACTGGGAGTCACAAGATCACATCCAAGGTTAAGATAAGGAGTGGAACTTCTCTGAACAAATGGAAATTAGGCTACCCTCTTTGTTTCTCATTTATTTCATTCAGGCCACAAATCTGTTGGTTGGTGTTAGTCATACCCAGGGTGGGTTTTCTGTGTTCAATAAATCCCTTCAACCTCACACTCAGAACTCTGCTGATCCAATTCCTTTGGATATTTCTTACTCAAGTTGACATATTTAACTCTCATACTTCATAATTACAGTGCTTATCACTATATAACCCATATATAACCCATATATAGAGTAAAAGTAAAAAGAGAGAGAGAGAGAAGAAAGAAAGGATTTGGTTTTAGTTTTTTGGTTTTTCACCTGAGATGCTAATACTTCTGGGAGACGATGTTTAGAGCCCTAGAGGGGAGAGAGAAATCATTCAGGTGTGACTAGAAGCTCTCCTTCTGGAGTTCCATGTTAGGCACATTTTCAGTTATGGTCTTCCCTTTAAAATCTGTTTGTCCCTATTAAAAAATTGTAATGGTTTAATGTATGCTTTTGAGCAGATTTTTTTATAACTCTTCAAATTTACATTTATATGAATAATCAATTGAATGGTGTTTGAAGAAAAGTTTTAGGATGTTTAGAATATCTGTATTATATTGCTATTTGATGGAGTTTTGAGAGACTATTATATTAAAATTACTTTTAATAGTGGTGAAGTGATACAAAAAATAGTACTAAATTATGAAATGATTACTTAAACTTTGACAATCTACAGAAAACAAAAATGTTTAGTTTTAGACTATACTTAGAGTTACATATTGTTCTAGATCTTGACAGAATTCAGACAATATATACTTAAAAGATATGGAGCATTTTTCTGAATTTTCAACAGAATATGAAATATAGGAGATTTTAAAAAAGTTTTTGAAGCAAGCAGAGTCAATGATGTAGTGTCCATTTATGGTAACCTTGAAGACCTTACCTCAAACTGATAATAGGCATTTATGACAAACCCATTACTAACAACATACTAAATGAAGAAAACTTGAAGACATTCCCTCTAAAATCAGGTACAAGATAAGGATGTCTACTCTCACCACTCCTGTTCAATATAGTACTTGAAACTATAGCCAGAATTGGCCAGACGTGGTAGCTCACGCCTGTAATCCCAGCACTCAGGAAGCTGAGACAGGAGGATGGTTGCACGTTCGAGACCAGCCTGGGCTACAAAGTGAGCTCAAGGCCAGCCTGAACTGCATGGTGAGACCCTGTCTCAAAAGGAAAAAAAAACTATAGCTAGAATGATTAAACAGGAGAAAGAAATAAAATGGATATTAATAGAAGGGGAAGATGTGAAAGTATTGTGATCATACAATCCTTTAAATAAAAGACCCACAGAACATGACAAGACTCTTAGAGTTAAAAATTCAGCATAATTGCAGGAAACATAATCAATAGCATTTACCCATAATGAACCCACTGAGAAAGAAATCATAAAACATATTCCATTCATAATAGCTTCAAAAAATTATATATATAGGAATAAACCTAACCAAGGAGATAAAAGACCTCTATGACAAAAATTATAATACTCTGAAGAAAGAGATTGGAGAGGGCATTTATGAACAGAAATATGTCCACTGTTCTTGGATAGGTGGAGTTAATATTGTTGAAATGGCCAAACTACAAAACAACATATAGTTTTTATGCAATTCTATAAATATACCAATGCCATTCTTCACAGACCTAGAAGAAACAATCCTAGAATTTATATGGAACCAAAATAGACCCAGAATTGCTAAAGTAATCCTGAGAAAAAGGAGCAAGACAGGAGGTATTACAATATTTAATTCTAAGTTATAGAACAAACTTATATAATAAAAAAGCATGATATTGGAAAAAAAGAGACATGCACAACAATTAAATAGAGTAAAACAACATGTAAACAGTCCCATGTACTTTTAGCCATCTGATCTTTAACAAATGGGCTAAAAACAGACACTAGAAAAAAGATAACATCTTTAAAAAGTAGAAAGGGTTATCCATGTAAAGAAGATGAAATCCAGATCCCTATTTCCCATCTTCTACTAAAATCAAATCAAGATATATACAGAAACACAATCTGATGGAAAATAAAATAGGGGGAAAACTTCAACATATAGGCATAGGCAAGGAGTTCCTGAATAGATCTCCAATTGCACTAGAAATAATTAGTAAATTGAATTATACTAACTTAAAAAGCTTCTGAACATCAAGGAAACAAACATATTAAGGAAAAAATAAAGTGAAGAGACAACCTACATATTGAGAAAAAGCTTTGCAGTCTACTCCTACGGTATAGTAACTAGAATATATGAAGAGTCAAAAAATAAGGTTCACCAAAAAAAACCCAAATTACTCAACCAAAAAATGGGCAAATTAAATCAACACTTATCAGGGGAAGTACAAATGGTCAATAAGTATTGAAATAATGTCCAACATATTTGCCCATAGAGGAAAAGTAAATCAAAACACTGATATTCTATTTTATTCCAGTAAGAATGGACATTATCTAGGGCATAAAGAATCAGAAATACTACAGAGCATGTGGGAAAGAATGAACACTTCTAAATGGTTGGTGGGAATATAAACTAATACAATCACTTTGAAAGTCAGTATGCAGATTTCTCAAGAAACTAAAAGAAGAAATGAAATTTATTTAGTTCAGTTACACCTCTCCTGGGGACCTTTCTGAAAGAATAAAAGACATTGTAATATAGTGATACAACCATATCCATGACTATAGTAGCACAAATCACAATACCCAAATTATGGAAACAGGCTAGATATCTATCGAGAGATGAACAGATAAAAATATGATATATATATATATATATAAATCATAAAAAAGGATAAACTTGAGTCATTTGTAGGAAAATAGATGGATCTTGAGAAAATAATGTTAAGCAAAATAAATCAGAAAGACAAAATTAAATACTGCATGATTTGTCTTATATGAGAAATCCAAAATATAGGTAATTAAAGAGTAAAATAAAGAAGAATCAGGAAGGTAGACATTTTGGAGGTAGGGAAGGGAATCTGGGAGAGAGAAAGGAAGAGGGCAAGGTAGAGAAGGATAAAAGTGGTCACAGTGATTAATATTTCCTAATTTTTGACCCAGATATTCCCCTTCTGCGTATTTTCCCAGAATAATTGTAAACATCATACCACAGTGATATATGTGTACCCATGTTCACAGCTGCATAATCTGTAATAGCCAGATCTTGAAAATAACCCAAATGCCCTTCACCTGAGGAATGGATAAAAAAGGTATGGTATTTTTATACAATTGAATACTACTCAGCCATAAAGAACGATGAACACAGGCTTTTATAAGTAAATGAATGCTACCACAAACCATACTCATAAGTGAAATAAATCAGACTTGCATGTATAAACACGATATTGCCTTGCTAGTGTAAGAAACTGAAAGAGTAAATAAGATCCAAAAGTCATAACAAATACAGTAAAAGGGAAAGAAACTGCTCAAAGAGAAATTATACTGTTTGATCAATTTTGCATGCCTGTATATGGTAACCTGAGAAACTATTTTGAAGATAACAATATGCAATATAACAATCATTGTTAAATTCCTATCATCTTGATTTGAAAATCTGTATCACTATTTATTTATTTTATTATTGTTGTCATTTTGCTTGTGTTGTCTTTTTGTTTGCTTGTAGGTTTTTCTGTTTTTTCTCTTTAATATAAAGACTTCCTAATTTAATTGTAATTACATGTCAGAAATATATACCAATAAAAATGGGAACAAAAATGAGATTTGGAAGTCCATGTATATAGATATCTATATGTAGACTGATAATTCATTGAAATTGGAATGCTATGACAGATAAGCATTTGGGGATTTGGGGAAACACAGGAAGACCTCTTAACTTAGGTGGAAATGAAAGAATTCTCAACAGAGTTAATGATTTCAACTAGGTACTGCTATGATCCTCAAAATCAGATTAGAAAACTGCAGATCAGAAGGAATTTAGAAAAGATCACATTAATAGTAAATATTTAGTTTGGTTTTCAGTTTTCATGCTTATCTGGAAAGAGTCAAAGATATGAATATAATGAACTAAGCAATCGGGTCTAGGTCAGTGTTTTCACACTCAAAAGGACATAATCCCCTCATTTTTCTTTTCATTTGCTTTTTACCATTGAAAGCAAGATAAGTCATTAGTAACTCTCCTAGAGTCACCTATGAAATTCAGTCAGGATTCTTGTTCTTACATTTTGCTCAATTCAGAATGGTTTTATTCAGAATTACAGTCTTATTTTGTCTTGTTTTGTTTTGCTTTGTACAAAGGATCAAACTGAGGACCTCATGCTTGCCGGGCTGTGCTGCTGAGTTTGGCTTTATTCTGTTGCTCTTTGTTTGGCTTCATTCTCTTTAAAATAAAAAAAAAATGTTTAAAAATGAAATATGTGCTTCTGGTTTATCTGCTACTATATGAATGATATAGGCTTCATCAAGTTGAAGCAAGTTATCTTCACTGAATCGATTTTCTAAGATATTTATCCAAATAAAAATACATCTTTGTACATAAACATTTTAAGATCCTTCAAACATACCCAAGAAAAATAACTTGTATAAAAATGACAAAGTGACTCCAGCAACCACCGTGGAGGATCCTCACTGGTAACCAGCTGAAGTCCAAAGGCAGTGGCCAGCCCTGGCCCTGTGCACACCCCAGCAGCCACCTTGGAAGAGCCCCACCATTAACCAGCCCAGGTCCACAGGCAGCAGCAGCCAACCCCACCCTTGCATGCACTCCAGCAGCCACTGTGGAGCATCCCCACCAGTAACCAGCTCAGCAGCAACCCAACCCCATGCACACTCCACCAGCCATCAGAGAGCCAGTGCAAGCTGGGTAAAGCAGCAATCAGCCCTGCACCAGTGCACCCAATGGCCACTATCAGATATCCATAGCCAGAACTGGCAAGAAGAACCAGTCTTGCTTCAGAGAAATTGTAGCCAATGCAAGAAGTGCCTGGGACCCTACTACCCACTTGTCCAGAAAAACCCAGTAATATGTCAAGACAAAGAACCAAAAGGCTGGGGCTGGGGATTTCGCTCAGCGGCATAAATGCCTGCCTTGCAAGCACGCAGTCGTGAGTTTGATCCTTGGTACCGATTAAAGAAAAAAAAAAAAAGAACCAAAAGGCAGCCTCTGGCCTCCAACCCAAGCAGAGCAAGTCCAGGAGATGTAAACACAGAAAAGACCAGGACTCGCACACCTGAAATTTGTGAAGTGATGGTAACTGAAGTAAAGAAACAACTTCATGAGGCTATAAACAAATACAATCTCAGGTAAAAGAAGAAATGAAAAATGTAATAAGCACCTCTAAAAAAGACATAGATAAAAAATAGAGGAGCATAGGAAATGAAGGAAACCTTGAATGAACAATATAAAAAGATTTAGAATATGTGAAACAGATTCAAATAGATTTGCAGGAAATTGAAAACTCCATTGAAAGCTGGCAAAATCACTTGAAAGAAACTGGAGATAGACTTTCAAACCTTGAAGACAGGCTTGTAGCTTGTGATCACAAAAGGAATGATCTCAGGCTGGGGATTTAGCTCAGCAGCTCAAGTGCTTGCCTGGTAAGCACAAGATCATGAGTTTGATACCTGGTACACACACACACACACACACACACACATACAGGAAAAAATTCTCTTTAAAATAACAAGGAACCAAGAAGTAACAATTCAATGGCTACAAGACAATGCAAAAAAACATAATCTGAGAGTAATAAGTGTTAGTTAAAAAGCAGTTGTCAACACAAATGATCGTTAAAAGCCTATCAACAGAAGTAATAGCAGAAAACTTCCCAAGCATGGATAAAGGATGTGACATTCAGATAAGTGAGGCATAAAGGACTCCACCTAGCCATAACCAAAATAAATCTATACCCAAACATATAATAATCAACATCCCAGAAAACACAAGAACAAAATATTAAAAGCTGTTAGAGAAAATAAACAGATCACATATAAAGGAAAACCCATCAGAATCATGACAGATTTTTCAACACACTCAAGTCAAGAAGAGGCTGAAGAAAAGTATTCCAAGTCTTGAAATAAAACAACTTTCAACCCAAATTGATGTACCCTGCAAAAATTTCTTTCAAAATTAATGGAGAAACAAGATACTTCCATGACAAACAACAGCCATCAGGAATTCATGACTGTCAAACCAACCATATGAAGAATACTGAAAGTCATTCTAGACAGACATAAAAATGACCATGGTTCCAGGAATAGCAGCAGAGGGGGATCACTGAGCAGAGCAGGCAATTGAATGGAGGGGAAAAGTAGGCAGCCAATGGCAGGATAATACCATGGCAGGGACAAGGCAGTGCATTGTTGGTCATAACCATTAATGTAGATTCACCAATAAAAGAAACACAGGCAGAGTGGATCAGGAGACAGGATCCATCAATATGCTTTATACAAGAAATACATTTAACTAGAAAAAAAAAACATTTATAGCATGAAAGTCAAAGGAGACAAAACAATGCTCTATATGGCAGGGAAGAGAAAAAAGTAGGGGTAGCTTTCCTATCAACTACAGAACAGACAAGAAATACATGGCATTTTATACAATGGAAAGCTACTCAACCATAAAGAAAGATAACCTCAAGGCTCTTTTAGTTAAATGGATACAATCTGAGATCATGCTCATGGATGAAATGGTTCAGAGTCATATAGAACAGCATGTTGTCCCCTAATATAAACAAACTAAAGGAGTTGGTTTGATCCAAAACATACAATAGATATTGTGAATGTGAAAGGGGAGGAAATGTCTAAAAAGGGAGGGCAGTGGCCATTGTTAATCTATTATCATGTTTTGAAACCCATATTGTTTTCATTGTTCTGTTTAGTTTGATTCTGTTCTGTTTTGTTTTATTTTATTACATTTGATGGCATGGACAGCTATTTTCAAAGATAACACAGTATGTTAGCCATTATTGATTTCTTATTATCTTGTTTTGAAGCCCTGTATTACTTTCATTGTTTTGTTTTGATATATTTTATTCTATTTTGTTTTCTTTGATTATATTATGTCTGACAGTATAGGCAGCTACTTTGAAGATAACAAGATGCACTGTGGTAGCCACTGTTGTTTTCCTATTATATTGTTTGGAAGTCCTGTATTGCTTTCATTGTTTTGATTTTATTGGTTTTATTCCATTCTATTTTGTTTTATTTTACTATGCCTGATAGTATGGGCAGTTATTTTGAAGATAACAAGAGGCATTATGGTAGCCATTACCGATTTCCTTTTTATCTTGTTTTGAAGTCCTGTACCATGTTCATTCATTGTTTTGTTTTGATTGACTCTATTCTGTTTTAGTTTGTTTGGTTTTATTCTCGTATAGAAAAAGACAAAGTAATGACTGGCACTAATTCAGTTAACCTGAGATTCAAAATTCCAGAGACTGGAAAATGACAACTTGGGGGAGAAAAATAGAGAAAGATACAATTAGATCTTTGGAAATCAAGAATGAACTGACAGGAAAATTAAAAGCCACACAGAAAATAAACAAAGGACCACAATGTGGAGAAACATAATGAACCTAGCTCTATAAGTTTGTTACCCTGACCTGGGGTGAATGAAGATGAAAGACAGACCCAGTCAGTTTACCATGCAGGCAGCCAGAGGGCTCTTGCCTCTAGTAGGCAGACAAGTCCCAAGCATTTACTTTTAGTCACTCAAACATGTGTACAAGCAAATAAAGCAACACAAGATTCATTTGCATTACATTACATTATCATTAGTACCTGTTCAGTAAACAACCTGATCTCAGCTATGTTGTCTTTCCCCAGAACCAGCAATACCATCATCCTTGCCTGTTGCAAAAGAGCACAACCTACAGACTTTCTCCTTTGTGTTCACAGAGGAGGCCATTTAGTCCTCAATCCTCCTTAACTGGTCTCCCATAGAGGAGGAAATGAAATAACCTAGATTTTCTCCTTGGCTTCTTGCTCATGGCTCATAGCTTGTGGTAAAGGGAACCTGATTCTGCAGAAACAAACTGGGATGGTAATTGTGATCTGCAGGGACAGTGCCAGGGTTTTATTTCAACAGGATACATTCCACAGAAAATAGGTGGAGAGCAGTTACCAGCACAAGCACACCCATATCTTTGGAGAGATTTCAGGGTTAGGCATCTATGGGAAAGGGTTGAGTGTTTTAAACTGGGATTCAAGGTGGCTTCACTTCAATGTTCCATGTGTTACCCTCCCACAGTGACTGGATGAGAGACAGGATACACTTGCAGACAGACCTCCTGAGGGGTTTGAGCACAGGAACTAACTGGTGCAGGCCCCATTTTCCATGATCAGAAACCAGGCCATGGTGTAAACTGCTCTTGGTTTGAAAGCTAAGAAAAGTGTATTCAAGCTCTGTCCTACTATCTGCATCCAGCAGAGGTCTGAGTTGAGCTGCCTTCATTATTTACTGCTGGAAGCAGCCACATGCCTTATCTTGGACAATGCCACTGCCTGGGAAAACAGAGAGGCCTTTGGAATGGGGGACACTTCAAAAAAAAAAAAAACAAAAACACAGAGGCTGGGGATTTATCTCAGTGGTTTAAGTGTCTGCCTGGAAAATGCAAGGCCCCAGTACCAAATCAAACAAACAAACAAAAAAATACAGGCCTTAAGGCTAGGCACAGAAAAGTGAGAATAGTTAGACTTCAAAATTGCCAATCTTGGAATAAAACAAAGGAGAAAAAATTTTTGGACTCTTTTTTTCACTGCTTTATTGGGGTTTAAGAATTTTTCTTTCTTCTTTTTTCCTGCTGTTTTGTTTTTCTTTTTCTTTTTTCCTTCTTTTTCCTTTCAGTTTTTCCCATTAGTATTTTTCCTTATTTTATTCTTCATGTTATTTATCTTCCTTTTTACTTGTGTCTTCTATTTCTCATTTGTTAACTTTACCTAATTCTATATTTATCCTTCTACTGCATAATAGGATCCTTTGTCTCACTTCTTTGTCCTCATATTTTATATTTTGTTTTCAAATTATTCTTGCATTGTCCCATTCCCAATCCCTGTCTTTAACAACAACGAAGATTTAATAATCTTTAGATAACTAACTCTATGTAATTATTGTTGAATTATTTTTCTACCATTAGCAGAGTTAAAGTTTTTTTGCATTTAGTACATATTATCTCTATGTCAATATCTGGGTTCTTTTAGTGTTTATAGATTTTACCATAATTGTGGATTTCTTTTCTATGTTTAAATATGGTACATCATCGGTCCTTATGGAATGTCAATATTCAGTTTGTCCTGGATGATACCATTGTATTTGATTGTCTTGTTATTGTCAGGACCACATGATTATTACTATTAATCAGTTTTCTCTGTATACCAATACCCAGATCAACCTTGTGACATTAAAAATACTGGGGTATATAGAGACTCCCTCCAAAAGAGTGTTTGAAGTGAATGTGAAAAAGGAAAGGACTTTCTGGACAAGAGTTCAGTCTCCTGGAATTCATGGTTAAAGTTTAGAGTAGAATCTGCAGAACAACAGTCAGCAGAATCAAAAGCAGATTGTTCTCAGAGATGCTTGCTTTGGCCATTGTGTCCCCATTGCCCCAGGCAAACTAGATCAACATGTGTCATGTAAAAATCCAACCCATTGTAACTCTGTTCCCTGACCAAAATTTCCATACAATATATTTCAAATGCTTTTCTTCTATGTCTTTTTTCTCATGTCCTAGAGTCACAAATAAATAATCACAGAAGTCTCTGCTTGTGGATATTTCCCTGAGGTTCTCTTAGGCTGAAATATCAGCCACTCTGGGTCCTCTCAGTTAGTGACTTAAAACATCATCACTGAGTAATCTTTTTTATCCTTTATGCAGCTATGATCACATACTGGCACTGCAGTCCATTCCAAGAGAACTGGGTGTTAGGTCAACTGCATTGCATCCTCTCCTCTCAATTAACCAAGGTGGTTAGATATTAGAGCAAAAGCAAAGGACTATAGTTAGCCATGCCCAAAGTACATCACTGAAAAGCAGACTAAGAAATGAGATCTCCATACTAGCAACAAAATCTTTCCAAAGTAAGTGCTCCCAAGCCTCAATACAAAAAAAAAAGAAAAAAAAAAAGAAACAAACAATTTTAGGAAACATCCTCATGAGAAGAGAAGGGCACAAAATACCTCCCAAAACTTCCAGATTCCCCAAAGTCCATCCAGGGGTTACCAAGGGAGAAAAGCAAAAACACACACCTGAATTATGAAAAAAAGATAATAGCACAGATTTTCTCAGTGGTATCACAGGAGACACAACTAAACGGGTAATGTAAGTAGTAGCTAAAATGATCATGGAACTTTCAGAAGACAGTAATAAGAAGCTAACCACCAAACAAAATGATACAAACATGAATGACAATTACACCAAAGAAATAGAGTCCATAAAAAGGTTTCAATCAGAAATCAAGGCGACTAAAACTTATATTGAGAGTAAGCAGCAGAAGCAACAAATATGAAGACAGAATTTCAGAATTAGAAGATAGGAATGTGTTGGGAGCTGCTGAAGCTGGAAATTGATCCCATAAGCAGGGGTAGGGCACGGCCATCCCAAGAACAAAGAGCACCTGGGGCAAGCCACATGAAGAAGCTGCTTCAGCCTAGAGAATACCTTGTCCTGAGACAATCCAAAGGGTGGGTTGCTAGGACAACAGGGTGTCATGTGACATTGTTACTAAAATGTATAAATAAATGCCCTTGCATTGAGGGGAATATTTTTCCTCCCATCAGGAGAGAAGGGTCTCCACTTGACCCCACTTTTTGTTTTTTCTTTATGTTTCTCATCCTGTCAATATCCTTCCCCCTGGAAAACATCTGGAGCTGTGTGGGTTGCGACAGGAATGTTCAGCATACTGCCAGCATCATATAAATGGGGAAAAGATGAAAGCTTTCCCGCTAGAAACAGGAACAAGATAAGAATGCCTATTATCGCCACTTCTGCTCAACACAGTCCTTGAAATATTGCACAGAACAATGAAGAAAAGAAAGAAATAAAAGGGAGACATATAGGAAAGGACAAAGTTAAAATACTATTTGCAGATGACAAGATTCTTTCCTTATAAGAACCCAAAATACTCCTTCAAAACACTCTGAGAATTGACAACCCAATTCAACGGTGTAGCATAAAACAAAAGAAACACAAAAATTAACAGAATTCCTATACACTAATAATGAACTAACTGTAAAAACAAACAGTAAAACAATACCATTCACAATATTTAACTAACTAAGGAAGTGAAAGACATTGACAATGAAAATTCCATCAGGCTGGGGTTATAGCTCAGTTGCACAAGTGCCTGCCTGGCAAGCACAGTGTCCTGAGTTTGATTCCCAGTAGAGAAAGAAAGAAAGAAAGAAAGATTGATTTCATATGACTTAAAAATAAAATTGAGGACTCAGAAATGGAAAAACATCTCCTGTGCCTGGATAGGTAGAGTCAACAAAATGAAAATGGCTAAACTTGAAAAACTGATATACAGATTTAAGGCAATCCCATTTAAAATACTAATGTTGTTTCTGATAGAGGTAGAGAAAACAATCCTAAAATGTATATGGAATCAGAAGAGATCCAGAAGAGCAAACTCAGTCCTGGGTAAGAAAAGTAACACAGGTGGCATCACATTCTTGGAGTTATATTATAAAAGTACAGTGATTAAAACAGCATGATACTGGCACAAAAAGAGGCATGCGGGTCAATGGAACAGAATAGAACATGCAGAAACAACCCCAGACAGATACAGTCATTTGATCTTTGGCAAAGCAGCCACAAATATATACTGAACAAAAGCCTCTTTAATAAGTGGTGAAAGAAAACTTGAATATTCACATGTAGGAGATTGTGTCTAGACCTACATATCACACCTTGTACTAAACTGAAATAAAAATGGATCAAAGATCTAAAAGTTAAAACAGAAATATTTATCTACTGGGAGATAAAATAGGTATAATTCTTGAAGCCATAGGTGTATACAAGGATTTTCTGAATAGAATTCCAACGGCACAAAAAAACAACACTGAGAATCCACAAAGGGGATCATACCAAATTTTAAAACTTCTGTACTACAAAGGAAATAACAGAGTGAAGAGACAATCTATAGAATGGGAAAAAATTGTCAGCTCTCCCATGACAAGTGGACTAACATCAGGAACATACAAAAATCTCAAAAATATTTGACCCCTTACCAAATAAAAGACTCAATAAAAGTTGGGCAACAGAAATAGTCACTTCTCAGGAAAAGAAGTATAAATAGTTAATAAATGCATGAAAAAATGGTCACCATCACTGGCAATCAGAGAAACACAAATTAAAACAACACTGAAATACCATTTTAAAACAGAAAGAATGACTATGATTAAAAATCTAATGATAACTAATGCTAGTCAGGATGTGGGAAAAAGGCACTATTGTTCATGGGAATGTAAACTAGTATAACCACTATGAAAATCAGTATGGACATTTCTCCAAAAACTATAAGTAAACATTTGGCTCAGCACCTCCTTCCTAGGTATCTTTGTAAAAGTGTTAAAATCATGATATTACGCAGATACATGCATACCCATGTATATATCAAAATAATCTATAGTAGCTAGGTCTTGGAAACAGCATATATCTATCAAAAGATGAATGGGCAAGGAAAATATGATATTTATACACAATGGAATACTACAGTGCAATAAAAAAGATAAAGCTGAAGCATTCATAAGTAAATGGATGCAACTTGAGAACATAATGTTAAGATAAGTCATAAGTCAGAAACAAGCTAAAATATTACATGGTTTCTCTTATATGATGCATATATATGTAGGAGTTCAAACATATTTTATTGTTTTAAAAATATATCTATATATGCCAATCTGTTTCATTTATACAACTAGTTTTACTTCATTGAAAAGAAAGTTTGTGATATTATCTGATTCTTTTTTGTAGGGATCTTTTTCGTTTATGTCTTATACTGAGTAGCTACTTTGAAGACAATGATATGCATTATAATTACTACTCCTGTTTTTGGCTAGGAAATTTTGTTTTAATTTTCATCAAATAAAAAAGACTAATTTAACGTTCACACATTTGTCAGGTGCACCAAAAAAAAGAAAAATATGTACTTTATCAACTAGTGATTTCTTACTATTTATCTTCATTTCTTGAAATTCTGTAATATTTCTAACTTTTTCCTGTTTTTTTCTCTTTAAATAAAAAAATATGAAAAAAGGGATGTTGTCAAAAACCAACTGCTCAAAGACAATAAAAAAAGAATATGACAAATGGATCCAACACCTAGTAGATGATGCAAAGAAGACTAACTTAAAGATTAATTTAATAAGTAAAAAATCAGAAGACAGCACAAATGGCTAAAAAAATCTGTTTTTGGAAATAATAGCTGAGGGCTGGAGGTTTAGCTTAGCAGCACAAGTGCCTGCCTGGCAATATGAGGTCGTGACTTTGATCCCTGGTACCTAATAATAATAATAATAATAATAGCAGAGAAAATCCCAAATGTAAGGAAAGAAAACACACAGGTAAGTGAGACATATTGAACTTTGAATAGCCGTGATCAAAAAAGAACCTCTCCATGTCATATTTATAGTCAAAACACAAGAAGTACAATACAGGAATAAAAAGGGGCCAGGGATTTAGCTCAGCAGCTCAACCATCTGCCTGGCAAGTTTGAGATTGTGAGTTTGATTCCCAGTGCTCCCTCCGACCCCCCACCCCTGCCAAAAGACAGGGATGAAACTCTTAATAGCAATGCATCTTGTATATAAAGGTAAACATATTAAAATCACAGCAGAATTCTCAACACAAACCTTAAAGGTCAAGAGGGTTTGAAGTAAAATGTTTCAAGCTCTAAAACATAAATTCCAACCAAGACTTACATAATCTGTACACCTTTCCTTCAAAATTGATAGTGAAATAGTCTTCTCATGACAAAGAAATTTAGGAGTAAAATTCAAGAAATTCATGACCAAAACCTAGTACAAAAAATTCTCAAGTATATCTCAGGATATCCTAGGATATCCTGAAACCAACAAAGCTATTTAGTCAAATAGAGTGAACACACTTGGCAGAGTAAACAGTTAAAGAAAAGGGGAAAAAGAAGGAAATCAGCAAAAAGAAAAAAAATGCAAAGACAGAAATGAGTCAATACTTTTCAGAAATAACTCTCAATGTAAACGGTCTCAATTCCCCAATCAGAAGACACAGATTAGCAGAATGAATGAAGGGATAAAACCCAATGATACACATTATACAAGAAACACATTTAATTTATTTTTCAAAAAAAACCCTCAGATTAAAAATTAAAAGCTTGAAAACAGTATTCCATGCAGTGGGAACACTAAAACAACAGGAGTAGTTACACTAACTTTATGTAAAATGGATTTCAAGCCAAAATTGATCAGAAGAAACAAAGAAGAGCAGCAGATGTTGGTTAAGTCCACAATTCAACAGGAAGAGATCACAGTTGTACATGCACTGAACACCAGCATGCTAAACTTCATAAAATAAACACTAATAGACACAAAAATCAGATAAACATGAACATAATTATAATGGAAGACCTCAATATGCCACTATCACAAACAGATTAATTAAACCAAGTATCAACAATGAAATATCAGAGTTATACCAAACCTTTGAACAAATTGACTTAATAAATAGATATCTATGGTGTATTTTACCCAACAATAACAGAACGCACATTCTCAGCAGCACATGCAACTTTCTTACAAATAGGCCACTGGTTAACTCATAAAATATGCTTATGGAAATTCAAAAGAATCAAAATTATCCCATGCATATACTCAGATCATAGTATAATGAATCTAGAAATGAATGGCAAAAGAAACCACAGAGTATGAAAACACATGGAAATTTTTTTACGAAAACACCTTCTTGAATAATCAAAAAAAATCAAGGAAGAAATTAAACATTCCTAAAATCAAATAATACTAGCAGAATGAAACCAGCCATAAGAGGGAATTTTATAGGGGTGAATTCCTATATTTAAAAAAACCTGAGTGATCTCAAAAAAGTAACCTAAAGATGCATTTTGAGGTCCTAGAAAAGCAAGAAAATCCAAATCCAAAGCTAGTACAAAGAAAGAAGTTCCAAAAATCAGAGCATAAATTAGTGAAAATGAGAGTAAAAGACAACACAAATAATCAATGAATTAAAGAGTTAGTTCTTTAGCAGAATAAACAAAATTGACAATGCCCTTTAGCCAGTCTTGCCAAAAATGGGGGAAAAATACCAAATCAATGCAATTAAAAGAAAATCATTGGTAGCCAGTTGAGAATCTGTACACTAATAAAATGAAGAATTCAGAAAAATATGGATAGATACCTAAGTACATTTGAACTTCCAAAGCTGAAATAAGGAGATACAAAAATTCCAGTATCAATCAATAAAATCTAAGTAATGAAACACCAACTAAGAAAAGACCACATCCCAATGAATTCACTGCTGAAATGACAAGATCTTTAGAGAAGATCCAACATTAATACTCCTCAAACTCTTTAATAAAATCTAAGGGGAAGGCACACTCCCAACATCATTCTGGAAAGCTAGCATTATCATGATTCCAAAACTAGAAAAGGATCCAACCAAAAAAGAGACCTCCAGGCCAATCTCTTCAATGAATATAAGTGCAAAAAGAAGATGGGCTGTAAATTCAAGCAGCAGATCATAAGTCCAAACAGTGAGACTCAGTTGTACATCTGAATGGTCATTAAACAGGTAGGTCATTAAACAAGGAATGTCTGTATTTGTTTCATTTATTTGAATATGTTTGCCGTTAATTTTCTCTCTCATGTTGAACCATCCCTGCATCCCTAGAATGAATCCCACTTGGTCATGATATATGATATTTTTGATGATTACTTGCATTCTGGCTTTAATGTCAAAAAACCACTTGAACAAAATTCAATGCCTTTTCATAATAAAATCATTCAAGAAATTAAGACTAGAAGAAAATTTCCTTAATACAATAAAAATCATATAAAAAAAGCTATAGTCAATATCATACTCTCAGGTGGAAAATGGCAAACTTTCCTAAGGTCAGGAATAAGTCAAGAATACTGACTTTCACTCCTTCTATTCATCATAGTATTGGATGTCTCAGTCAGACTAATTATGTAAGAAAAAGAAATATGTCATCCAAATTGGAAAGGAAGTACATAGCACACAGATTATATGATCACATATGTGGACAATACCAAATATTTTTTAAAAGGGTTAGAATAAAGAAATTGTATGAATTTGCAAGATACAAATTCAATATACAAAATCAGCTGCATTTCTATACACTGACAATGAATAATCCAAAAAGAAAATTAAGAAAACAATCCACTTACAATAACATCAAACATAATCAAATACTTACAAATAAACTAGGAGACAAAAAACCTGAACAGTAAAATCTGTAACATATTTTGGAAAATTAAAACACAGGTGAATGGAAAAATATACTGCATTCATCTCGTGGGATCTCTATTAAAATTTCCATGTACATCTAAATTCCTTGTTTCATCTCCCCTCCTTTCCCTCCCTCCACACTTCATTTATCTCTTGATTTTCTTCCTTTTTCGGTTTGTACATGCAAACAGTACATACTTTTACATACTTGGATGGGGTTCACACACGTGCATAACACATTTTAATTCTTTTTTCATCCCCTATTCCTTCCTTCATTCTCCTCCATCTTTTGATCCCCTTTGCCTTTGAGAAACATTTATCTCTCAACTATCCATTATCTACATTTTAGTTTGCTTTTTGCTTATATTTTGAGTTTATCATATAGCAGAAACCATGTGATATTTAAGGTTGTCAGTCTGATTTATCTCACTTAACATTATGGCCTCAAGGTGCATCTATTTTCCTACAAATGACTTAAATTTATCTTTCTTTATGGCAGAGTATTACTCTGTGGTGTATAAACACTACATTTTCTCTTGTCTGTTGAACATATTAGGCTGTTTCCAAGATTTAGCTGTTATGAATTGTGCTGCTATATACATGGGGTACACTATAATACGATGCTTTTATCTCTGGGGAATACACTTAGAAGGGGAACAGTTGGTTCAAATTAAATTTCCAGTTTCAGTTTTTGAGGACTATCCATACTGATTTCCATAGTAGTTGTACTAGTATGCATTCCGCCCAACAGGTCAGAAGGGTTTCTTTTCCCCTGCTGCCATGGCAGCATGTTATTTAATTTCTTGATGACAGCCACTATTTCGGAGGTAATATGGAACTTCAGTACTATTTTAATTTGCATTTCTCAAATGACCAGTGACACTGAGCATTTCTTCATGTATTTTTAATTTTTTCCCCCTGCTTTTTAAGGATGGGCAACTCTAAATTCAGATTATTTTGAAGAGCATATATCCTTGTAAGCCACTGAATTATTTTATGGAAAGAGATGTTAAGTACCTAAATAAAAAAGGTTCTATTGTGCTCATGCGCACACACACACACACACACACACACACACACACGTACGTCAAATTAAAGGTACAGAGAAAGAATTGCTATGCTGCACTGTAAAGGTGTAATTTGTACCAAGGAAAGGCTTGGCAATTTCCTTTGGCTCTAGGACAGTGATATACAGACCCTTAAAATAGCCTGCCTGATAGAACTATCTGTGTTTACCTGGTGCCCTTCAGATACACTAGACTTTTTTTTTTTTTTTTTTTTTTGTACCGGGGATTGAACTCACGGCCTCGCACTTGCCAGGCAGGCGCTTAAGCCACTGAGCTAAATCCCCAGCCCCTACACCAGACTTCTTAATGTGATTTATATTGAGGCCTTTGCAATATATGATATGCACTCTACTTCTGGAGGAGTTGAAAGCTAAAAGCCATGTAGGCAGTGACTCACTTCTATATGATGGATATCCAATAAAATCTCTGTACACAAGGTTAAAGTGTGTTTCCTTAAATGGCAGTGTATTGCAGATATTGTCATATACTGTTGCCAGGAAAAGTAGTGTTGTTCCTTACTTCACTGAGGGGCACAACTCGAAATTCCATGGTTGGAACTTCTTTAGACATCACCCTATGTGTCTCTTCATTTAGACAATCCAGAGAATTTTCATCTAAATATTTTCACTATAATAAATCACAACTATGTTTGGTTTATAACTGATACAAACAAATTGATATAATTTGATATACTTGATTTCCTCAGCTCTGTATGTCCTTCTAGTGAATTACTACACTTCAGAGCAAAGACTGTAGATCCTAGTTCTCACATTTTGTGCCAGAATACAATTATCTAGAACACTCCTGACTCACTGAAACGTGTGTTTTGGGTCCAGGAAGGAAAATAGGCCAGGAGTTAATAAACTATCAATTCCTAGTTGGACAAAGCATCACTTATAGCATGAAAACACAGCTAAACTCTGATCAGTTACCAATAAAATTTGACAATTACTTTTAAAACTCCCAAGGGTTTAAATAACTGAATATATAAGAAAATGCAATGTAACATGAAATAAGTTTAACATAAAATCTCTTGTTTATGTTATCTATAACATCTACAACAATTCATTGGTTATTGTTATGTATAATGTCCAGGAAGGTTCTGACACATGTCCAAGATTGAAGGCAATCTATACCGATGTACAGACACAGTATTCTAAAGATGCCAGCAAGGGAAAAATCTATGCAAAAATAGGTAAGAAATTTAGAGTGCTTTCCAAGAAAATGGGGAAAGTATAGTGGTAAATTGAGGGGCTTGTTCTAGGAGGGTTGAATTATCTATATGGTCACTAAGAAACGCCAGCCAAGCATGCCTAGAATTTCAGCTACTTGGGAGGCTAAGGCAGATGGAAAGCAAATTCAAGGTGAGGGCGTGAAACTTAGCAAGACCCTTTCTCATAATAAAATTGAAAAAGGGCTGGAGTTGTAGCTCAGTGGTGCAGCACTTGCTTAGTAAGCACAAGGGCCAGGTTTTCAATTTCCAGTATTATGAAAGAATGAAAGGAAGAAGAGATGGAGAGAGACAGAGAGGGAGAGAGGGAGAGAGGAAGGAAGAAAGGAAAGAAGGAAGGAATAGAGGGAGGAAAGGAAGGAGAAAAAAAAGATGGAGCCAGATGCAGTGACATGTGCCTAAAAGTTCAGCTGATGCTGAGGCAAGAGGATTGATTACTAGTGCCCCATTCAATGCCAATCTGGGAACATAGGTGAGAGCTTGTGTCTTAATAAGACAACCAACCAACAAAAAACAGAAATGGAGCTGAGCATAGTGGCACATGTTTATACTCTCAGTACTCCAGGAGACTAAGGCAGAAGGATCACAGGTTTGATCCCCATGGAAGCAACTTACTAGCTTAGCAAGAAGTGCCTCAAAAAAAAAAGGCTGAGGCTATTGGTCCGTGCAAAAACCCTGGGTTCAAAACTCAGTGCGGAAAAGCAGCAACAAAACAAAATTAAAGAAAAAAACCTGGGATGAAAAGGAGAGTGATGGAGAAAAATAAAAGATCCTAATGTCATATTCTTGGAGGTTGCTTGATCCATGCAAGGCTCTGCTAGTTTCTCAACATTAAAGTCCCCTCTTTACTGTGCTTTGGAGAAATTTTGAAAAGACAGTCCCACAAACTAAGTAACATTAAAAGTGCAAGGTTTCTTGGCCCTTTCAATACCAGCATGATACTCAAGGTCTTATACACATGTATTAATGGCTATGTGAGAGAGAAGAGAATTTCCTGGTTTCTTCCACAAGGGGGCTCAAATAACTGTGATTCCAAAATCAGTGAGTGAAGTTCTAAAGGAATCTCTTAAGTTTGGTGTGCTGTATTTTCATTTTTACTTGTCTCAAGTTATTCTGTAAATTCCCTCGTGGCTTCTTCTTGTCTTGTTTGACTGGGTAGAATCTCCAGAATGGTCATAACCAGAAATAATTAACATCCTTGTCCTTCACCATAGGAGAAAAATATTCTTTTGTCATTAAATTTGATGTTAGGGTTAGGTTTCTCATAGTTGCTCTATATTGGTTGTAAAGATGTTTATTTCTATTACCATATTGTTGAAAGCCTTTATGGAGCATGGAATTTATATTTTGCCAACTGCTTTTTCTGATAGTTGTTTTATTATTTTTAGCTTGTTAATTTGATGAAATATATTTACTGATTTTTAAATGTTAAAACCTCTTGCATTCCTGAGATAAACTGTACTTGAGCATGATATGTATTATCTCAAGATATATGACAAATATTATTGCCATATTGATTTAAAATCAATAAAATATTTTAAAAATTACTGTGCACATATTTTTATTTTAAAGAGAAGAAAAATAGAAATAAAACAGTTTCAAAGCAGGATAATAGGAGAGTAACAATTGTTAATACATTGCATATTGTTATCTTCATACTAGTTACATAGAGTGCAAGATATAGGCATGAAATATTGCCCAAACAATATTAGCACAAATCTTTCTTTTCAATGAACTAAGAGAACCTGGCTGTATAACAAACTATGATATATCCCCTTTGCCTCATAAGTTTCTCTTTTCTTTTGAATAGTTTCTTCCCAATTCACAATATCTATTGTACATTTTGGATTTTATTTACTCATCCAGCTTCACACACTAGTGAGACAATAATATGTTTACACATATGGGTCTGATTTATTTCACTTATGGGTATGGTCTCAAGTTGCATCTATTTACCTACAAGTCTCGAGTTTATCCTTCCCTATGGCTGAGTAGTACTCCATTATAAAAAATCACATCTTTTTTTTTTTATCTTTTCCTCAGTTGATGGGCTTTTGGGTTGCAGGTGCTGACATATATATGGAATTGTTCAATCACTGAACCATATCCCCAGTCCCTATTCTCCCACTTTTGAAAGTCTTCACCATCTTTCAATAAATTACACTGGGAAACAAGCCTACACACATGAATTTTTGAAGGATAAACGATATCCAAATTATAGCACCTCTTCCTTTCTTTCTCATCACTCTGCCTAGAAGTTTATTAGCTTTATTCATCTGAAAAGGCTTTTACTTTCATTTATTTTCTATTTTATAACTCATTCGTTATTTTTACACTGATCTGCACCATTCAACAAAAATCATTTTGGAAAGTGCCCGCTTGGCAAGCACGAGGTCGTCAGCTCAATTCCTGGTACCAAAAATAAATCATAAAATAAAAATAATTTTGTATTTCTCTATTTTAAGGTGAAAATTGAAGTCATTTATGGTACAGTTCATGATCATGGTGAAGCACAAAGGATGAGAGATTACTCAGAGTAATGTCCAGTTTAAACTCCTGGAAGACCCAGAGGGGCTGCCTTAAGCAAGACCCCCTCAGCATGAGAAAATATCAGGAAAAAACAGCCCCAGTGTGAAGCTTCTATGGCTTTTTATTGATAAAACCAGGAAGCAAGGATAAAGGATAAAAGAAGGAAACCTGTGCAGGGGAAAGACAGGGTCAGGACAGGGTCTGCTTTGTGATTGACCTTAGAGGGCTATTCTGAGTAGTTAACTGTTGTGTACGAAAGACAAAGAACAGAGTATACATTCCTTAAGGCAATGTGTTTAGACCCTTCTTTGACTTGTGACTCTGGAGGTTATCTTTTAATCTTTTAATCCAGGAGTTTTGGGGCTTGTGGCCCCACAAGTTACCTCTGCATATCCATCTCATACATATCTCTGGCTAACGTCCCTATACATTTTGTTGAGGGATTTTAATGTGATTACATAATGCAATAAATTTACCTCTCAATACTACATTATCAGCATTCTACATCTTTTTTTTAATATATCTGTTTTTGTTACCTCTTAAAGCAGAATGTGACCTGGGCACTGCATTTCCTTTCACAGGCCTTCCAAATTATTTTTCAAAGAGCAGTGCAGTATACTTAGGAAGTTTAGTTTATTCCTGTAAAGAAGCCTAGAACATGCAGAACTGAAACTACAGGGAAAAGTTTTTTAAAGTGTAAATCCTACAAGATGACAACTCAAGCTACTGTAACAAATGTTCCTTTAAACATTAACATATCTCAACACTTCAGAGACTAAAGATTTAGTGTACTAAGGAATCTGGCTTGATAACTGAACACTTTAGACCTCATGAAGTTAACAGTAAGTTACATCTAACCACAAACATCTCCATTTGTTAAAATAAACCAAGGTGAAACTAGAAAAATCATTGCTAGCTCTGCTTTGGTGCCTAAAGTGTCACAGTATCACTTAAAATTAGAAAGAAATCTTATCTTCCCCTTAAGCAGTTATCATGCCATATGAACTTATGTGTTAACAAAAAAATCCTCAAAAATATATATTATCAGAGGGAATGAAGGTAAAATACTGAGCACACATCTGAGTCATTCTTCAGGCAGAGTTGTCAACTTCTTTCATGCATGATGCATCATTATCTCCTTCAAGGGGCAACATCTCTTCATTGACAGTAGCAGTGGTATCATCAGCAGTGGGGTCATGCACATTGATACCCAGACCCAGCCTAATCATCCTGTACTTCTTGTTCACTTGTGCCTTAGAGTCTTCCAGACTGAAGCCAGAGGACAGCATGCAGTTTCATAAAGCAAGATGACCAGATCCTTCACAGGCTTGTCGTTCTTGTCAGCCTTGGCCTCTTGCCTCAAGGTCTCAATGATGGAGTGGTCAGGGTTTATCTCCAGGTGCTTCTTTGCTACCATGTAACCCATCACTGAGTTGTTTCTTAGGGTTTGGGCTTTCATGATTCTTTCCATGTTTGCCATCCAACCATAAGTGCTGGTGAGAATACAGCATGGAGACATCACAAACTTGTTTGACACAAACCACTTTGTAAGGCCCAGACAACAGCTTATAATTAAGTCTTTTGTGCAGAAGAGAAACCCATATCCTATACTGGGGAAGAGGTGGCTGTCACATAACCACCCTTGCCTGAGGATGACCTGTCTGTGAAAATGGAGAGCTCTCCTGTTATGGGGTCTGAACTTATTTTTGAAGGAAAGACAAAGGGTGTAAGGAAAGCAAATTGAACTAATTTACCTGGAGTATAATGACAATAACACCAGAGACATTAGCCAATGCAGATTGTCAAGAAGATGAAACTGCCATTGCCACTACTGTTGAACAGAAGAAAAGGAAGTGATGATAGTTTGCACCTCACGATCAAAGAGCTGAACAACATGTGTTCACCCATGTACAATCAATTGTGCCACAATCTCATAAAAGGGAGTAATAGTTTTGTGTGGAGTATGTGGCATATATAGCCACTGTAAAGTCCCCTGAGGCTGCCAAAGGACCCCAGTAGGCATGTGTTGAGTAGGGACGATAACTAAAAACGTAGGCAAAAATAGGTCAACTCTAGAAAGTTGGGCATTAGAGAGAGCCAGATTAACCGTATCCAAGGCAGCTTTAGCCTCTACTATAAGTGTCCTTGGAGATGTGGGGTCCAGGTCCCCCTTGAGAAGTTCAGAAAAAGGACCGAAACCATGAGTTGTCAGTTTAAGAGCTGGGCGGAGCCAATTAATATTAACAAGAAAGGTCTGAAAATCAGATAAAGTTGTAAGACAATTAATTTTAACCTTAACCATTTGGGGCACAATATATATTTGCTGGAGGATGTAACTCAAATATTAAAAATGTGCCATGGTCCACAGGCTTTCAAGGGACACAACTAGGCCTATACTATGGAGTGCACTGCCTAATTGAATAAAGTGGATAAGGATTCATGTGCCAAGAGTATATCATTCATATAATGAATAAGAGAAATAGATGAATAAGCCTGACATCCTGACAAAATGGCTGCAGCCACAAACTTCTGACATAAAAGTCAGACTATTAGTCATTCCTATGGCAAACAACACCATTGGAAGCAGTGCAGAGGGTTCTGATGATTAATAGAAGATAGACTGAAGGCAAAACATTTTTTAACTTGAGGATGAAGGGGGACAGTAAAAAAGCAGTCTTTTACATCAATCACCACAAAGGAAAAATGTAAAAGAATGGCCATGGGACTTGGCAATCCTGGTTGAAGTGCTCCCATAGGTTCCACGGTTCAATTAATAGGCTGAAAATCTTATGATAATCTCCATTTTCCTGACTTCTTTCTTATAAAATTTGGAATATTTCAAGGGCTATTGGAGGGTTCTAGATGTGCTGTCATCATTTGTTAATTAACCAGTCTATGAGCTGCTACAAGCTTCTCCTGAGTGAGGGCCACTAGTCAACCCAAACAGGGTCATCAGACATTCAAGTTATCTTGAATGCCATACATTGGGTCAGAGAAGAGATCAAGGCCACTCCTGAAAATATGAAGGTAAGTATCCTACGTCAAAATGATCCTTTTTTGGGTCTACTGGAAGGGGTTCTCTTCTTCCCTGATTATTCTTACCAAGCCCTTGAGTGGGAAGAAAACCTTGTTGTAACATCTGATGAGTCACCCAAGGAGTTAGAGAGAACCAAAAATTCCCCCATATCCTGTAATACATCACGACCCCATAAATTTACTGGTATATTGGGGAGGATATAAGGTGACAAATTTCCAGAATGTCCTTCTATATCCCTCCAGGTTAACAATTCAGTACTTGTACAAGGGTGAGAAACACTGTCCATACCCTGTAGCTCTTTAGTTGCCACACCCAGAGGCCATGCCATAAGCCATGGCATTGGGCAATAACAGAAACTGTGTCCAAAAGCCCTTTAAATGCTTTTCCTTCAAAGATCAATTCCATCTCAGGGCAATTCTGCTTAATCCATTGAACCCAATAAGTGTCAGAAAACCCCAAACCCTTGGATCCTCTTTTCTTATTTGTAGATTTTCCAATTTTTGTCAAGGGAAGAATAACCTATTGAGCAAAATGACAATCTGGGGTGATTTGAACAACGTTTTGAGTAGACCTAACTGTAACCTTGATTTCCCCTGAATAATCAGCATCAAGGGCACTTGGCAAAACCTGGAGAGCTTTCAAAGTGAGACTTAGACCCATTGTTCCTTGAGGTAAAGGCCCATAACGTTCAGTAGAAATAACCTGAGGTCCCATTTAGTATGAATCTGGAGGAGAGACTGAGACAAAGCCTCCTTTGTCTTTTGTTGCTTGCCAGAGGTCAGAAATGTGTTTGGCTGCAGAGGGTAGGGCTAGGGAGTAATTGAGGAAAGCACACCCATTATTTGGAGTCAGGCCCCACTGGAAGTTTCCCAGAGTCCTGGATTTACATTCACTTCCCCAATGATATCCCCTTTGACACAGTTTTGTTAAAGGGACAGATAATGGCTGTGTGGCCCCCACAGTGCAACAGTCGAGAAATATGTCCCTCCTCCAACAATGAAAACAAGTAACCTTGCTCTTTCCCTTTCCTTTTAGGCTGTGGACTAATGACCTGAGTGATAGCTGCTGCCAAGGCAGCACCCTGTATATACTAGAGGTCAATATCTGCACAAATCCAAATAATCTCAGACAGTGTAGCTCGTGTTTTTTTGTGGGCTCTGAAATCTTCTTTACACCATTTATTTGTGTTTTCAAAAGCCAACTGTTGAACTATTAACTTACTTGCTTTTCTTTGTCTCTCATAATTCTCTCACTAGCTTAAAGTAAATGTGCTGCAAAATCCTGAAATGGTTCATCTGGACCCTGATGAATAGAAGTCAAATTCAAGGATGTCTCACCCCTTGGAGCTCGCTCCAGGCTCTTGTGGTTGCTATTCTGTCGTGTTATGTGACCATACACTTGTATTGCAAAAGCAAGTTGACTGCATGTAGCAGCAAAGACACCTTCTCAGATCAGCCTATCTTTTGTAATGGCTGTTTTGAGCAGCAGTGCACAAGGCCTGATCTGTGCACAATTCAAAAAATTTCCTTTCCACAACAAATAATCCCCTGAAATTAAACATGCTGTAGCTGTGCCGTTCCAAGTACTTGGGGCCATAATTTGCTGCCCTAGGAGCTCTATGAAACCCAAGGTAATTGAGGTTGTAGGGCCCTAGTGGCGACAGTGTGTTTTAATTCTTTTAGTAACAAAAGTTAGTGCTTCACAAACATGTATAACTTGTCCCAGATTATAAGGGCTTGAAGTTATGTAACCGGGTAGATATGTTTATAACCCTCCATGTACTCCTGGCTTCTTTTAGCACCAATATGCAAGGGAGACAGAGAAAACAGCTCTACTTCTCTTGACTTGGAAGTTCCAACCTGTGACATAGCAAAATTTGTCTGAGCTGAAAAGGCAGGAATTGCCACCTGTGGTTCTGTTGGGGTGAAACCCTTCTCTAGTGGGAAAAGGTGCCCTTAGTCCCCCAGTGCTGCTTCCTTATCTAAATTAGCAAAATCAGAGGGCTCAAGGTCTATTCTTGTCCTGCAAGGGACCTGTTTCTAAAATAGTGCCTGGAGCCAATTCCTTTGTGGCTGTCTCAACAAGTATTTGATGATTAAAACCGAGTCTAATCCAGATCCACAAAAAAAATGTATATACTGGAATCAAGCATACAATAAACAGTTCCATATACATTGGTGATTCTTTAGACTATGTTTGCTCCATGTCTTAAAACTGTTAAAATTGATACATTCCTTTCCATTTGGTTTCTTGTAAGCCAAATTTCCTTTTGGTTTCTCTTAAGCCAGATAAATATTTTGGGGAGAATAGAAGACATTGTGGTAGCCATGGTTGATTTCCTGTTGTCTTGTTTTGAAATCCTGTATTGATTTCTTTGTTCTGTTTTGTTTTATTCTCTTTAAAATAATAAAAACAAACAATGCTCTCTGTTTTCTTGCATGGCCACCAGCTAACCTTCTTATGCTCTGTTGGATGAAAATTAATTAAAATAATTAAATACAATATTAAAATTGACCAAATAACATGTGAAGGCCAGTTAAAGATAAAAAAAAATAATTAAAAATTTCATGATGGCAACATCATTAAAAAAGTGGGGGCCTATACAACTGCAGTCTGTCCTACACAATCTAGTAGCTGCTTGGCTAGCAAGATCTAGAGCAGTGGTGGTGAATCTATGGCATGCATGTCCAGCAGGCTATTGGCATCACTGAAATCGCTAAAAGATTCATCATCACTGGTCTAGGAAAAGTCTTTCAGTTATTTCCTTGCTCCTCTCCAAAGAAGGACCCTAAGGTAGAAGTTGTAGGTAGCTGGGTGTGGTACAGGTCTCTGGGATGGGGCTTTGACCTTCCCTTTCCCAGGTCACAGCAATTTCGGGGGATCAGACACCTCTTAGAGGACAGCGACACAAAAGGCAGCTACAGACAGCACAGAAATTCCTAGCACGAGGTCTAGAATATTGCTGTCACTTTCTAGACTCTCTTTTGCCTCAAAGTAGGTTAATCTTTCTTTCCTGTACAACTTTCCACCGTGATCATTTTCACATGTGACTGTGAGTTAATGTGGTTGAAGTAGTACATGTACCGTATGAAGTTTGGATTGCCAATGCAATTTTACACAATAAAAAAAAAACAGCACCATTCCTCATAATAAACAGAAGTTGATGAATGTTGCAAACCATCACCTTCACACTTGATAAAATAGCAGTATTGTATGCAGGGGCTCATCATGTAGTTCAGTTCACAAAGTTCATAACCCTGCAAAGGACTATGACAAAATCTATAACTCACTGTGTCTTTTCTTCATATTATAATTCATATAATCCCCATTCCTTAATGCCCTACCCTATAAATGGGTTTGATGCAAACATCTATTTCCTATGGTTATTTTGTATATTAGAGTATGTTATCCATATGTATAAATATCTACTAAAATAGTACTTACCACATACAAGCATATCATGATTTTTACCTGCTAGATCTACATATCATGTAATGTAGAAAGGCAATTTTCAGGCAATAATATTAACCCCAAGTCTGTTATATTCATCTATTGAAATCTATATTTTAATGGCTTAAAATACAAATAATGCCTAGATATAAACTATTTTCAGAAGCACTCATATAACTACTTCAAATCCAAATCTGTTAAATTCTTATAAATTGTAACTTAGAAACTTTATTTTTTACATTTTTGTTCAGTGGCCTCTAGTATTTCAAAATGTTACTTAACAAGTCTGTAGAATATCTTTAGATTTTAAGGTAAATACAAGACCTTCTCTTTCAATTTTTAAAAGTCACTTTGATTTTAAAGTATTCATTGTTGCCTGGGAAGGAATAGTAAAATGTTGGGTCTAGCTGCTGGAATCAGGAGTATCTGGGTACGTGTTCATAATACTGAATATAAGCAGAATGAGACAAGCACTTACTATATAGCAGACATTGTTAGAAGCATTTAACATACATTATCCATTTTACATTTTACAACAATGTAGGAGGCATCCTGTTACTATGCCCAATTGATTTACATGGGGACATAGGAACCCAGGTTAAATAACTTGTCCAGGAACAATGGGGGCAATGAGGAAAGTGAATTCAAACCCAAGAATTTGACTCTATAGTCAAACTCTAGTAGTTCTAGGATTTCGAACATCAAAAAATTGATCCAAACCTCACACTCCACATATGGAAAATGAGAGTAAATGTTGGCCCCTCTGACACTGGGGCGTTGTGAGATTTGTTGCATTAAAATTGTTTTAGCATATGTGAGGCTCTGGTATCAATCCCCAACAGTCCAAAATAAAGAAAGAAAATGATCTATGTCTTGTATTTAGGAAAAAGAAATAAAGATGAGAGCTTTTGTAATACATTCGCAAAATTTTCTTTAGTTCCAAAGATTTTTTTATACCATATATATGCAACGGATTTGTTTGTTCTCATTCCAGAATTTTTCCCTTTTTTCTCAATGGTGCATGGTTCTTTACAGAGCTATGACAGGCCTGGTTATATTTATTTTTATCATCAGATATTAAGAAAACACATAAGAAGGAGATGGCATATTTTTTAAGGAGTAAGGCCATTTGGTAGCACAGATTCTCAGAAGATGATGACAACGTGAGCTACAGTTTTTTTTTATCTCTCCCAATAGCTACACAAAAACAGAACTAGAGAAGAAAAGTGAGATGCATGGATAGTATTTTCAGAAAATCTAAGTTACATGATATCACACCAAACCATCAAACTCAAATGGAAGAGGAAAAACTACCAACAGTCACATTACCTATATGACACCAGGATCTGTGCAAAAGGAAAAAGAAACACAGTCCTCCATATCTGTGGGTTTTGTATTCTCAGCTTCTGTGTCCAGATTTACACAATTGCAGATCAAAAATGTTTGGGGGAAAATGGTACCTGTACCAAAAATGTACAGATTTTTCCTGTCATTATTCCCTAAACAGTACAGTATTATACCTATTTATACACCTATACATTGACTTAGATATTATAAATAATCTAGACAGGATTTAACATACATGGGAAAATTTTAATAGGTTGTACATGTATTATCAACACCTCTTTTTTCCTGTGGTGTGGGGGACAAAACCCAAAGCCTCATATATGCTAGGCAAGAACCGTGTACTGTGTCTGCACTGAGCTACAACCCTATCCTCTCTGTTTTTCAAAAGGAGTCTTACTTTCCTGTTGGCAAGGAGCTCCAACTCCTGGACTGGGCGATCCTCCCACCTGAGCCATCAAGGACCTGTGATTACAGATGTGTGACAACATGCCCAGCTCCTATTCCCCCCAGACCCCCAAACAGATACCAAGAGACTGCTGCAATGACACAGTATCTAACTGGGTAATAGAACTACAATCTAGTCAATACTGGTATCTCAGGGTTCCCTTCTAAGACAGGATTCCACAATTATCAGAAGCTTCTGGCAGAAGCACAATTCAAATGAAAGAGAAGGAAATACGAAGGTGCAAACCTATGCTGTCCACACATATTGACAAGTGGACTCTAAAACTTGGAATGTAGCAAGTCAGAATTAAGTATTGCTATAAATTGAAAACACACATTTTGAATACTTAATAGGGTAAAAATGTAAAATATTTTTTGGGCGGTGGTACGAGGAATTGAACCCAGGACCTTTGCACTGAGCTATGCCCCAAGCTTTTCATTTTTAGGCTTATGTGGGACTCAAAATGTAATCCTCCTGCCTCAGACTCCCAGAGTGCTGGAATTACAGGTGTGCACCATCACAGGTTTCATTAGTAACTTCTATAGTGACTGTTTGCTAAAAAAAAAACAAAATCCTTTTTTTTTTTTTTTTGGTAATGGGATTGAACTCACAACCTCACACTTTCCAGGCAGGAGCTTCTGCCGCTGAGCTAAATCCCCAGCCATAACTTTTTATTCTTGACAGAGTTAAATAAGTTATTAAAATTGAGGTAGGCATGATGGCACATGCCTATAATCCTAGAATTTAGGAGTCTGGAGACAGGATTATGAGTTGAGGTCAGCCTGGGCTACATAGTGAGTTCAAGGCCAGCCTGACCTACATGTTTCAAAACCCACCAAAAACTGAGGACTATACACTTCAGTGTTCAAAGTTGTGGAAAGTAGGAAAGGTATAAAAAGCAATCTCTAAAGACCAAGAAAGAGTGCCAATTAAGGAGCAGTGTGTGATCAACTATGTCAAATGCTATCAAAAGTTTGATTAAGATCAAGTCTAACAAATTTCTACACACATTCTACAGTGTGGAGGTCTGCTGTATAACAGTATTTGTTGCATTCAAAAAAAGGAAGGAATATAAAAAGGTCTGAAGTTCAATAAAAGTAAGAATTTGTGGTCTATATAGATCCTGGTATGGTGTGCTTGAGCTAAAGACATTGAATTATGGTGCATTCCGAGGAAGACAAAAAATCCAGGAGATCCACTAAAATACTAGCATGTATTTGTTAGGGGAAGCTTGTATCTGTTATTTAGCCCACAATGCTAGAAGCCTAGGATTTTAAGTATTGCTTCCCTAAAACCTGGGGTAGAGTTATCTCTATACCCTGGGAGGCTGAGGCAAAGTGATCTTAAGTTTGAGCCGGAGCATTTTTGTAATCCTTTCTCCAATAAAGAGGTAGTGTTGGGATATAGCTCTATGAAAGGGCCCTGGGTTCAATCCCCAACACAGCAAAAAAAATAAAAGATAAATCTGGGGTACATGGAGGTGCAAGTGGGTGTTGTATGGTCAGACCCACCACTACAGACAGGTGTGGCTCTTTAGACACACATCCTTGGATATCTCTAAATCTCTAGGGCCCAGCTACAGAGCTTATAATACAGACTAGCCACTGATCTTTGCAATATCTGGGTCAAAAATATAAATGGATAACCCCTGGTCTATGTTTCCCACATCCTCTTCTCATTGCCAGTTATGTCCTGCACTACTTATGGTGAACCTTTTAGAGACCAAGTTCCCAAACTGCAACCCCAAACCCACTTATTTATCTCAAAGTACCAAGACTTCAATTAAACCTGAATACTGAGTTTTGTTTAGAAAAAAGAAGCCACACAGTTGGTTCGCAAACTGAAAGGGCTCTGCATGCCTGCTGTAGCATGTATGCCATAAATTTGCCACCACTGTCCTATACCATGAGATGTCTCACAACTACACCTAACACTACCTCAGCCTGTATCTCCAAGCTTTGTCTATTCTTTGCTACCATTAGACAGCAGCTTCTTGTAAAGCTTTGGGCCAAAGAATATGCGAATGATAGTCCCAGACTTCCCTTTCTCAGAAAGGACTCTGAGAATAAGGCCTTCCAGACTATACATAAAACCTTGGGTAATGTGAATATATTAAACCAGGACTAAGCCAAGGTATATACCTATAATGGTCACATACTAGAAAAACAGAGACAAAAAATATGAACAGGAGAGTTTCTTTTTCAAGAGTATTTGTATTTTTTTTTCAGTCTAGCCTTTAACATAGTCTTCCACAACAACATAATTCTTTTTTGAAAAACAGCTGTTTCATCACAGAAATAGTTATATTGTGAAAGGAAAAACATGTAAAAATTGAAACCATACTGCTTGCTATTCCAAAAACAGACATACTTTTCATATCATAGTGTGTGCCTGTGCATTTGTCTCTAAATTTGTACACACCCACACCTTCTTACTTTCTCTCATACCTACTCACAAGCTTAGCCATGACTCCTTTTACAATGGGATTATCTATCAACACTTTTTTTCATTAACTATTTTCCAATCAGTCCTTAAACTTGAATTGCTCTCCTAAGATCCATCCCAACCCAGAACTCAGGAGCTCCAGTTGCTCTCTGTAGAAACTGAGACCTTTTGTCCTCACTTTATTGAACCTTGTTGTTTTTCTCTTGCTGATCTTGAATATTCCTCCAAGCCTCTCTACTCCCATCTGGTTTATGAGGCCATCCAATCTCACCCTCCCTCTTCATTACCACATCTAATTATTTGCTTCCTCTTTTTAAATCCGGAAATCTCCATTACCTTTCCTTTTTCCTACTATATTGGGTTAAATTTTGTCTTTTCTTGTCCCAGTTAGAAATCATTTATGCTAAGCGGGTACACATTGTTTTAAGTGGTCGAGTTCCTGGGTAGAACTCCAACAGTGGGGTGTGATTACTAGGGCAGTATGTTATTTCTTTTCCTTTCCATACAATAGGCTAATTAATAATTCTTATAACTTTCTTTAATCCTCCAAATATGATATAGGACAAAATTTTTTAATACAAAAACACTATTTTAAATGAACACAACAGTTTTATTAAGATACTCTATTACATAAAAGCAACTTAGAAAACTTAACTTTAAACCCAGGTGCAAAATCAGGCTCTTTTGAGGAAGGGACTGGAATGAAGGGCCAACAACAGGCATGTACTGGGCAGTAGGGTCATAGGGATGAGGGGTTTCAAAACTGCTCCTAAGAGTTAAGGGCTAGAACTCCTGGAGACCTCACAGGTAAGCACAAAATAACCATTTAAGCATCCAGCAGATGGAGACTTATTCTTTTCGTGGGTCTTGGAGAATGCTCATCACAGAAAGACTCACAGTACAGGCGGTATAGGGGAGGAAGGGGCACCCTCTATTTCTTCCTGCTTTCCTGAAAAGGCCGCCAGGGCATCCAGCTCAGGCAGCAAGGCACGCCTAAGACTAGCAGGGCTAGGAGTACGGATAGATCTCAAGCCACAAAACCTAGGAGAGGAAGAGGAACTATGGCCAGAAAATTTAGTGGAGGAAGAGGAGGGGCTTAGGCCTGGAGATGTGGAACAGGAGGAGGAAGAGGAGACCTGCTCTCTAGAAAGCCTACGCAAAGGAAAATACCTACCAGGAGGTGAGGGTGAAGAGGCACGCATACGGACTGCATGCCAAACAGGCTGGGAGGGAGGGCTTCGGGCCTCAGGATCAGGAGAAACCGAGGCGCTCTGAAGGACAGGCTTTCCTAAGGCTACTCGCGCAGCCAAAGGATTCCTCTCACCCGACTCAGGGTGAGTGTGGCGGCTGAGAAGGGATGACCTTCCCAGAGCAGAGTGGCTCCGGTCAACACTGCTTTGGCCATCAGGGCCAGGCGGGGTGGCTTGGCCGCGGCCATCAGGACCATACCCAGATGCACTGCTGCAGAGAACATGGCCTGGCGGGGTGGTGCGTGTGCGTTGAACAAGACCAGGCCGGGCTTTGCTGCTGCGGAGATCAGATCCTGGCGGGTTGGCACGGCTGCGAAGAGCAAGGTCTGCCCTGGTTGCAAGGCCACGACCGCGGCCATTAGGGCCAGACCCAGATGCACTGCTACGGAGAACAGGACCTGGTGGGTTGTCACCGCTGCGTTGAACATGGCAAGGCCCAGATGCGCTGCTGCTGCTTACAGATCCAGGCGAAGTGGCATGGCGGCGTACATGAAGACCAGTTCCAGATCCAGTGCTGCTGCGGAGAACAGGGCCTGGAGGGGTGTCGCGGCTGCATTGAACACGGCGAGACCCGGATGCGCTGCTGCTGTTTACAGATCCCAGCGAAGTGGCATGGCGGCGTACATGAAGACCAGTTCCGGATCCAGTGCTGTGAACAGATACTGGTGGGGAGGCGCGGCTGCGGAAAGCCTGGCCTGCTCTGGTTGTGCGGCCCTGGCCATCAGGGCCAGACCTGGATTCCTTGCTACGAGCAAGGCCAGACCCACATGCACTGCTACGAAAATCAGGGCCACGCCTGCCTTTAACAAGGCCAGGCCGGGATATGCCGCTTTGAAGAACGGAGCCTGGTGGGGTGGCGCAGCTGCGCTGAGCAAGGCTTACCTTGGTGTCATGGCTGTGAACACCAGGGCCAGATTTGGATACACTGCTACGGAGAGCATAGCCCCGCAGCGTGGCCTGGCTGCATTGCGCACGGCCAGAAGTGGATGTGCTCGTGCCAACTGCGGTGTCTGAAGAGCTCTGAGGAGCTTTACCGGTCATGGTTGTACTGCTGCCAAGTGCAGGGTCTGTCTGGAGGGCTGGCCCTGGACGAGTTGCCTGGCTCCCCGGAGAAGCCTGAGAATGGTAGTCAGTGCAGCGCTGAGACCTCGGAAAAGATGGCGGCGGAAGCACAGATGACTGCAGAGTGGGGGCCTCAAGAAGCTGAGGGCGCTCTGGAGATGTTGCAGCCTCTTTGTGGCTGGGCTGCTTCCTAGGATAGTTGCTCCTACGGCTCTTGGTCTGAGCCGAACGCCCACTAGGCAGATCAGTGCTCTCCGGGTCTTGCCCCACCTCAGACTGGCCGCCCCTCGGGGAGTCCATGCATCTAAGGTATATACGGGGGCTGGGGCTGCCCTGGAGGTCGGAACTGTGTTCCGCTGACAAGCAGGTCTCGCTGGTACGTGCTGGGTCTTCACCAGCCAAAATGGCCACAGAGCCTAGAGAACCTGCTGTGCTGCTTCTCCCGGCCTCACCAGACAGAGACACACTGCCTGAAGCTGTGAGGACCAAAGCAACAGTATTTTTATTACCGGTTCCGCAGGTGTCCTCAGGAGATAGGTCGGCGCCCTCATTTTTCAGCCCTCCAGGCACCTCATTCCAGTGGCGTTTCTCTTCCTCTCCTGAAGACCAAGTAGCCATAACGTCAGCGTCAGCTCCTGCTCAGAGACACACGAGCGCAGAGGCACACCAGCGCAGCTTCTACCGCGAACTGGATAGAACCAGAACTAGTAAAGAAAGAATGGGTGGATCTAGTTGAATATCTGCCTCTGATTGGTCAGCTGCATGTCACGTGATTGCTCCGATTTGCTCCGAGCGCCTTCGAGCGCCTTCGAGCGCCTTCGGACTGGAAGATGAGCTCCACCCCTCCCTTCTTTCTCAGGCCGGAACTGAATAGTATGTGCCCCCCCCTTCTGCCCTCTGACGTCACCAGTGCAACTTGTTCTAGCCGCAAACCTGGCTTCTGAGTGTTTCAGGATAAGGTCCTTGAATGAAGTAAGCCTATATGAACTATTTGAGGAATCCCAAAAGAGCTCATGTGCTTGCCTCTGTAACACATACATCAGAAGAACTTATCAACATCACCCTCGTGGCGCAATCTCAAGGGATCACTTCTAAGATACACCACGCTGGCGAACATGCTGTATCTCCTAGTCTATGTGTGACTCCATAAATGAACTGTTGTGGAACTCCTCCAGCCATCTGATGACCCTATATGGGGTCTTGTGGGATTTAAAGTAGGCAGAGGGGCTGAAGGCAAGAAAAGAAATAGGCTCTACATGGTTTTAGCAGGTGATGATCAGCTCAGGATATGCTGCCTCCCTCGGGGCTAACAGCAAATGCAAATTTAGTACCAGTACAATACTTCTCCCTGCCTCCCTGAGGCATAGGCTGGGATTGCCTAACACTAAGGTGATTAAGTTCATCAACATTTGTATGGGCTGTATAGGAATCCACTGATGAATGTATATTAATGTAAGGGACTAGTCTCTGTCTTCATTAATATAAATATACCAACAAGGGATTAGCATCCAAGTTATATATTTTAACAGCATGTGCATGTATATACACACACACAGACACCCCTCAAAATGGGCAAAAGTTCTGGAGTGTCATGTTTTTAAAAATCTGGAACAATGCCTATTTCCAAAAGGATTCTATAGGCTTAGAGAATAAACTTATATCACTTTTACAGGATGTCATGGGAAAATATTTGCTAGAATAAAAAAAAAACCAAAACCAAAACAGAAACCCCACATAATGGAATGTTTTTACTAATCAATACTTACATCTTTTTGTTACATTTATCTATCTTTCTACATGTGTTCAATTCTTATCTATTGTAGCACAGTCATTCTCAGCCTGTGGTGTTTTGCTCACCAGGGGAAGTTTAGAAATTTCTGTACACAGTGCTATTGACATCGAATGCAATCCCTTCAATGCATGAGAAGCCTCCAATAATACAGAATTCTTTGTCCCAAAATACCAATAGCATCAAGTTTGACAAATCTTGAGATAGAGGATTTAGATATTTCAGAAAGTTTAAAGAAAATTTAAATCACAAGCAACTCTGTTATTGAAAACTGTTGTTAAAACTTTAATACGTGCCAGGTGTGGTGCTCACCTCTGTAATCCCAGCACTTGGGAAGCTGAGGCAGGAGGATCAATGAAAGTTCAAGGCCAGCCTGGGCTACATAGTGAGTTCAAGGTCAGCCTGAACTATATAGTGAGACCCTATCCTAAAAAAAAACACCTAAAACTGTATGTATGCATTAATTTTTCTATGATAATTTTGTATTTTATAAGCACACAAAGGGGTATTTTTGAAATGAATCAATTCATTTTATTTTTGTAGGGCTGGAGACCTATCCCAGGGCTTTGTGCATACTAAGCA
Organism: Hydrochoerus hydrochaeris; assembly: GCA_004027455.1. Classification (NCBI taxonomy): domain Eukaryota; kingdom Metazoa; phylum Chordata; class Mammalia; order Rodentia; family Hydrochaeridae; genus Hydrochoerus; species Hydrochoerus hydrochaeris. The sequence continues at coordinate 21,426 of PVLA01008523.1, read as the reverse complement.
TGTACTCTTCCACTGAGCTATATCCCCTGGTCCCAATGAATTCATTTTAAAGCTGTATTCTCTCTCAATCAGCTGTAACATTTTTCACATATTAAGCATATTACTTATTGTTTAAAAAGTTAAATAACTTGAGAATTGTCAATTTAGCTCATTCACATGGAGGAATATTCCACTGTATCAATTCATCATCTTATAACTCCTGATTTTAAAACTTCTAATTAAAGCATTTTTAAATATTTATATAATGTATCTGATATATAAGTGAGATAGCTAAGTCAACCCTCAGTTTTCTGGAGTTAAACACACAAACTAAGAATGAGGGTTAAAAACAGAGCAGTCTTCAAGATTCTAAAGTTAATATAACACGAGAGAACCAAGGATGGAGAGTCACCTCAGCCTTCAAAGATGATGTGGTCAGCAGATATACCAAGAAGCCAGAGAAGGAAAAAAAAATTCCTATAGCATGAAAAAGCATCAAACACTGAAGGACTATAATGAATTAAAATCCACAAGACCTTTGCCCAGAAATCTCCATAACATTTCTGAAAGAATTACAATCCTACAATAACCAGAGATACTACATGTTTATGGACCAGTCAAAATTATAAAAATTAGGGGCCAGAGATATAGCTCAGTGGCATGAGCACCTGTCTGGCAAGTGCAAGGTCTTGAGTTTGATTCCTGGTACCCCCTCACCAAAAATTATAAAAATTAAATTGAAGATGATTTTCTTCCAAATGATTTATGGATTCAATGCAATCTCAATAAAAATCCCAGCAGACTGTTACACTGTAAATGGAAATTAGCAAAATGATTTAAAAATATGGATGAACATTAAAGATATCCAAGAATAGTCAAAGTCAACCCACAAAAAGATATTTGAAGCATTTTTAAAGCCAGATAGGAAGTAAATATATATCCATTACAACTGAAGTATTGTGATTTGTGTATGAGTAGCTTGTTAAGAAAACGGATAGCTTTTTATGAAGGAATAGGTAAGGATAGATACTGCTTAATAAATGGAGCAACAAAAAGAGTTAAATTGATGCACACACAGCTGGTCATTTGACTTACGTTGAAACTACCAATGAAGTGCTTGAGAGAAATACAATAATTTAAGTAGGGCTGGACTCACTGTATACCAAACCATATGGAAAAAATAACTTTGGCCTCTAACTTAAATCATACAAAAATATAATTAGGGAAGGCAAAGCTTCTAGAAAATGATGTTATGCATATCTTGATGACCTTTTAGCAGATTTTAATATCTGAAACAGGTCTTAAAAACTACTAATGATAAGGAATATATTGATTACACCTACACACAGAGTGAACATCTTATGTTCAGAATAAAATCAAGAAGCAAAAAAGTAGATGCAACTATACATTAGCAGAATATTTTAATAGGCACTTCATAAAATAGAATATTTAATAAATAAAAGTTGCTCAATCTCAGCTATCAAAGATTTACAAATTAATATAATATCACAATGAGATACAGTATGCATCTATCAAGGTAGCTAAATCAACTGTAAATATCAAGAGCTGGAGAGGAAACCCCAGCTACCTGGGAAGCAAAGGCATGAAGATTTTAGGTTTAGCCTGGGCAACACTGTGTGACCCTGTCTCAAAATAAAAAAGGGCTGGAGATATAGCTCAGAGATAGGGTGCTTGCCTAGCATGCATAAGAATTTCGGTTAAATCCTTAGTGCAGAAAAAAAATCTTGGCCAGGAAATGGAGGAACTGAAACTCTGATAATGGGAATATAAATTGTTAGCACCACTTTGTAAAACTGTCAGTATCTTTTTAAGCTTAATATATACATTTTCTTTAACCCAGAAATTCCATCTGTGTTAGTGTTTTATACTGGCATAACAAATTACCACAAATTTAGTGGCTTAAAATGTGTTTATTTACTAGCTCACAGTTCTGTCCATTCAGAGGCTCAGGTTTGGCATGACTGTTATTAGTTCAGAGTCTCACATGCTGAATTCAGCTTGTGAATATTAATAATCCCTGCTGAAGTTCCACCTGGAGACTATGAGGACTACATTTTAAGCTCTCTGAGGGTTTTGGCAGAGTTTGGCTCCACTATTACCTTCTAGAGTCTTCATGCAGTCCTTGCCACTTCCATCTTTCTGTATTTCTCCCTACAGTTCTAATCTCCCAGGCTCATTTACAGGCTTGCCTGATTAGGTCTGGCTCATCCAGAATAACTTTTTTTACTGGAAAATCTACCTATTTGGAACCTTAAAACATTTATAAAATCTCTTTTCTCACATAGCAGAATATAATCACAGTTGTTCTGTGTCATCATATTCACAAGATCTTCTAACACTCAACAGAAGGTTGTTATGGTCATCTTAGAATTCTCCCTCCAACAGAAAAAAAAAGAATTCTCCCCACCATACTCTGCCCTCTGGGTTCCAGGGATCCAGTCTGTCCCACACACAAAATATGTTTACTCACATCCCAGTCTGCTAATTTCTCATTATATTACAACATAGGCTTAATTCCAAACAGTCACCTAAATCTCATCATCTAAGTCAGGCATGGATTAGATTCCTAGCTATGATCTATCCAATAGAACCCCTGGGGCACAATCCCTCTCCAACTGTAGAGCCACGACAATGAAGTGACAGGCTCTATTCTTCCCAGTACTTCTAAATACAGTGATGTACAGGCAAAGGATAACATCTGTTACGTATTTTAGTTTAATATGAGAGCAAATGGAAGGCAGAAAGGAGTCATAAAAATTTCCAAGCAATTTGGAAATCCAGTCAAATCCAATGAAAAGTTGGTCAAGGCAATGAAAGCTTTAGCCAAGGTTATTTAGCCTTTCTCTATTTGGACCTCAAAATTCCTCTAGCCTTTGTCCACTACTCAGTGCCAAAGTCTCATTTATATTTGCAGGTGTCTGCAGTGGCAGCACCCACATCCAGATACCAATCTGTATAGGTTTTCTATTGTTGTGTAATAGATTATCACACTCTGAGCAGCTAAAACTGATAACACATTTATCAGTACCCAGTTGTGTAGGTCAGAAGTCAGCACACAATGTTTCTTTGCTTAAAGACACACAGGGTAGAAGTTAGACTGGCTGTTTTCCTTTCTGAAGGTGCTAGAAAAGAAGCTCTTCCAGACTCTATCCATGTTGTCAACTAAATTCTCCACAGCTGAAAGACTGATAGCTTCATTCTCTTGAGTGTCTTCCAGGGTTACACTCATCTCATAGTGGCCACTTGTGCCTCCTTATTATGTGGATCCTTTTAAATACTCACTCATGCTTCAAATGTCTCATTAAGGAGACAGGCCAGTGATGGAAAATCTTTTAGAGCTTTCAGTGATACAAATGGCCCACTGAAGGATGTATGCCATAGTTTCACCACTGACCACTGACCTAGGCCTTTCTAAATGCCCGTCGGATTAGGCGTGGCTGACCCCAAATGATCTCCCTCTATTAATGGCAATTGATCTGTGACCTTTAATTACATAAGCTAAGTTCATTTTACAATAAAAGTAGCATAACCACATAACTGATATATCATCCTATTTATAGGTGCAACCTCAATTCAATTGGAAGGCATGATGTAAAGATGAGGGTCAGTGAGGTAGAATTCTGCCTACCACATAAAGTGTATATCCAACAGACATGCACGTTCTCCAAAAGACATAAATAAGGATATTCACAGTGGCATTATTGGAACTAGTCACAAACTAGAAACAATCTAAACATCCATTAACAATTGAACAAACAGGGGCCAGGGATTTAGCTCAGTGGCTTAAGCACCTGCCTGGCAAGTGGAAGGTCATGAGTTCAATCCCAGGTACAAAAAAAAAACAAAAACAATTGAACAAACAAATTATGTTACATCCATACAATGGAATACTATACAGCAGAGAAACAAGCTAATATTGCTACATGGAACAAACTGTTCAGATCTAAAAATCATTAGTGTTGACCAAAAGATCCAGAAATAAGAATGTACATAATTTATAATTCTGTTTGTATAAAATGGAAAAACAGAGAAAATAAATCTATAATGACATAGGTTACAATAATGTTTAAATTTCAGGGATAATGACTAAGTAGGGTGTAACAGATTTGGGGGAGGTATAAATAATGTTCTATATCTTGTTTGTGGTGGTTATTATATGTATCTACTCACTTTTTAAATGTCATCAATTTGTTGTCTTTTATGATTGTGCACTGTACTACTCAAGTGTTGTACAGTAATGGAAAGAAAAAAAATATCAAAAAAGTAAAAAAAAAGGCACAACATATGAAAGGCAAAAAGTATTGATAGAAATATACTTCAGATTCACAATCCCTAAGACTCCAGACAAGTCTAGAATCCAAAATTCTCTGAAAAACAAACTTATTTTTCTTGAAGTGGTTGTAAATCAAATGTGACCTGAATTGAGGCAGTTTGTTATCTTTAGGTCTTGGATAGAAAATTTGTTTCACTGCAGAAATACTGTTTTATTAGATGCAGAGAATTACAGATATTGATATGTGTCTTACATAATGTGTAGTATAGGAACTCTGAAACATTTGGTCCCAAGAGTTTCAGATAAAGGATTGTGGATGTGTAGTAACATAAGATTTTAACAATCATATCAGTTGAAGACAGATTAAGTACATGAAAAATAACAAAGACTTCAGAGAGTTTATCAGATTATTTGAATCATATGATCATTTAAAGTACTTGAACAATCCCCTATATAAAGCATTTCAGATGATAATGCATTTTCTCTTGACCTAGTGATACAATGGATTAAAATTTTTATTAATACTACATCATATGCTTATGATTAGGAAACAACCAGATTGTGGCAGATTTTAACTACTGCTAAATTTTATTCATACAAACTTTACTGATAAAATTATATTTATGGACTTTGGAGACTGTCCCAGTTCCACAATTTAGTGTATAATTTTCAGCAAGTTATGTAATCTTTGGAGACCTAGTTTCTTCATGAGGCAAATAGTCCTCTACTTTGCATTGTTTCCTCTAAATTTCTCTGAGTGTTCATTTGAGTGATAATATGTTCATACTATCAAAACTATTAACATGCAAATCTGCTGCTATCAAGTATGAAATATGCGGTCAGGCATAGTGGCCCACACCTGTATCTGGAAGGCTGAGTCAGGAAAACTCCAAGTTTGATCCCAGTCTGTACAATTTAGTGATGTAGCAAGACACTGTCTCAAAATGAAAACTAAAAAAGGGCTAGGAATGTACTTCAGTGGGAAGGCACTGGGTTCAACTCCCAATACTAAAGGAAAAAAAAAGTGAAACGTGTATTCTATCTTACAAATAGTCACAATCAATACCAACAAGTGAGAGGTAATAACTATATTAGAATTGAATGCAAGTTTGAGCATTTATTTGAGCTTTTCTTAGTATTTTGATGTACTTTTCTATGTAGAATTTTACAGATTATTTCTACATAGACTGCAACACCTACGCTTTAATTTTCTCAAAATAACATACATACATGATCTCAAAAATTAAATATTAACAATAGCCTTTAATGGAACCAGACATCATGATTCTAACATCCACATCCATCCCACAATCCCTGAGATGTTTTTCGTTTTCTTCTGTTTCTCAATTATCTACCACGATAGTAACACATCATAGGTTCATAATGGTTGTAGCATAATGCCAAAATGAAATGTAAATCTTCCGATTTCAGGTATCCCATATGAACAAGTTGGCAAGTGATACAAGAAAACACTGGCTAAGCTGGGCGTGGTGACACATACCTGTAATCCCAGAACTCTGGAGGCTAAGGCAGGAGGATCCTTGCAAGACCAGCCTGAGCTACAAAGTGAGCACAAGTCCTGCCTGAACTGTAATAGCAAGATCATTTCTCAACAAGTCAAGAAAAAAAAGAAAGAAAGAAGGAAAGAAGAAAAAGAAAACACTAGACGAACTGAACTAATTTTTTAAAACTCATTAGAGAACTAAATTACAAGCTAAAGCACCACGCTGAAAGACAGATCTAGAATCACAAGTGGCATCTGCTTACCCGGAGAAGTTGCCTCCAGAGCCATAAACAGGGAACGCTTAAATAATAAATATGCTGTATCACTAGAGGCTGACTGTGGAATAGTATAAGGGTAAATAGCCTCCACACGTCGGTGGGTTTTACCTTTACGAAGATGTCTCTTTGTCCAGGCAGTGCAAAGTGACAGTTGTCTGGAAACTTTATGCCGTGCACCTGCTGCAGAAACTGTGCCACTCAGCCTGCCAGTTGGATCATTGCCTCTGGATGGTCTCAGGCGTTGCAGGAGCAAAAGGGTAGAGGTTGCTAATTGGAATCTGCAGAGCCTGTAGTGTAATGCAGGATTTGAGAGACCGCGAAGGGCGAAGGGCATAGTCCTCAAATTGTACCTCACTGCAGTGGCGGCCCTGGTGCGCTCCAGAAGGCCAGGAAATGTGGCCGCATCTTGATAGCAGAGTCAGCGCATAGCTTTCTGATTGGCGCCCCGCACTTGCCCTGCGCACCCAAGTCCAGCTCATTGGTGAACACAGCATGCAACGCTGAGCTCAGGGTGGGGCACAGAGCAGTGAATCTTTGGGGCCAGCCTGTCTGGCCTGCCAGCTTCCTTGTGCTAGTGAACTTTGAGTCCAGTGGGCTCCTGGCCTCAGCCTCGACTTGAACTATGACCAGTGCGAGATTCTGGAGCAAGGAACAAGGTGCCTGGGAGTGAGGTTGGATCAGGGGATCCTGGTCTGCCAATGGCTGCATGTTTGGGTGGCGGTTACCTTATCCTGCTCATGGCATTCTCAGTCATAAACACAAATCTGACAAATTCTCCACCCAGAGATGCTGGCGCGTGTGGGGACCAAGGTTTGGGTGTGGCTGCTTTTAAAATTGCCAGCTTATTGAAAATGAGCTTGCTTGCATTTAAAATGCTAGGTTTAGAACCAGGTGTGGTGACCCATGGCTGTAAGCCCAGCACTCCAGAGGCCGAAGCAGAAGGATTGCTGTGAGTTTGAGGTCAGCCTGGGCTACAAAGTGAGTCCAAGGTCATCCTGAGCTGCATAACAAGACCCTATCTCAAAAACAAAAACAAGCAAGCCAACTTAATTGTTACTGATGTAACATGGTGGTGCTGTCTGTGCGGCCCCTTCTAAGAGATTTTGTACACTGGAGATTGCCTGTACTGCCCTCCCTGTGAGCACAGTATGGCATGCCTGCTGTCTACATGCCCATTCTTTTACATACCTACCCAATAGTTATGGAAACGTCCTCTAGGTTCCCTAATTCTTAGTAACCACATATTCTAAAAGGAGAATAAAGTAGTAGGGCATGGTGGTGCACACCTCTAATTCCAGCATTCTAGGAGCCTAAGGAAAGATCACAAATTTGAGCCCAGTCTGTGCAGCTTAGCGACTTATTGAGAATTTGTCACAAATAAAATGTAGAATAATACATAATATCTCAGTTTTAGTGGAAAGTAAATGAAAGAACATACTTGAAATGTTTAATGCTGTGAAAATGAACCGTGTTAATTATACAGACATCCCTTGTTTAACAACCAAGTTCTGGTTCTGCAACTAGACCTTTCAATTTTATTAGTGACATGAAGACAGGTCATGAGATCTCTGACCTATGCCTTCAAATGCAGTCAGTATTTTTTAGTGCATGTAAAATATACATATAGAAGAACAGGAGTCTGCTTTGAAAAAGTTTATAATCAGTTTGGAGTGGTGGTACACACTTGTAATCCTAGCTACCCAGGATGGAATCAGTAGGACAAAATGGAACTTTAAAAGTTATAAGTTTTCCTTTTTAGACAAGCTGCCTCTCCAAATTTCCTCAACTCAAGGTCATAACTGCCATCCTTTCTTGTCCTCAATGCTGAGGAATGGAGCGGATATGCTTAAGTGGTTCTCTTTCCACAGGAAAGGAAGGGTATGGAAAAAGGGCCCCGAGGGATGAGACGAGCCTGGTGTTATGTGTTGCTTCATTGTATTCTTTTCCCCTTTCCTTAAAAGACTCATGCACACCTGGGTATGATAGCATGGTGATTTATTCAAATTTGAGTCCCTTCTATCTCCTCCAAGCTGGCTTTGAATAGGGTCTTTTTCCTTTTTCCAAAAATAAAATGTTCCCATGCAAATGGAACTGATCTAATAGACCTGAGATGCCAGTAACAGAGAGGCTGAAGCAAGAGGATAGCAAGTGCGAGTCTAACCCTGATAATTTAGTGAGACCCTGTTTAAAAAAAATATATATATATAGAGAGAGAGAGAGAGAGAGGAATAGGGGTAACTCCTTCGTACCATACTTCTAGGTTGGATCCCCAGTACAACAAAAAATGTATAATGTAATTATTATCAGAAATTTTTAAAGAGTGATAAATGAGGAAAAATGAAGATATGATTATGCTTCAGTAAGAACATTAGTTGAGGTAGCCAGAGATACAGCTCAGTGGCACAGCACCTGCCTACCAAGCACAAAGTCATGAGTTTGATCCCCAGTACCAAACCAAACCAAACAAAACAAAAATATTAGTTGAGAGATGGGAGTATAACTCAGTGGTAGAGTATTTGCCTAGCATGCCTTGAACTGTCCCTCCAAAAAGAAGTGTTAGTTCATAAATGCAGAGCAAGATTGATTTAGGCCAAGATAATTAAACACAAAACATTCAGTGAAATATTATTAGGAAAGGGGATATTGAAGTTATTAACCCAAAGATCACTTACTAATTGCTAAGGGAAATTATGTGCTTGACTGGAAAGACAGTTACTTTTATCCCAATGCTGGAAATGGAACTCAGTGGCTCTGCACTGAACTACACCCTCAATTAGGCAGCATTAGCCATTTTTAAACAATAATGGGGAAAACACTTTATCTTGATGTAAAATAGTAAGTGTGGTATTCTCGCCAAAAATATTTGACTTGAATGTAATCATGAGGAAACTGACAATTCTATATTGTGGGACATTTTTAATGAAAAGTGGCTTTAAGTGTTCAAAAGTTAATGTCACAAAAGACTGATGAGGTTGTGAGAGTTGTTCCAAAAACAAACAAAAAAGGCATACAGCCAAAAGACTGAATTATTGAATCTTGTATTGGGATAAAAAAAGTAAATTAATGATATTTGAAGAAAATTTGAGAAAATTACAAATAGATTGATTTACATAACATCAGCGAATTAATGTTTGTTTAAGGTTAGTAACAATAATGTTTTATGAGAAAAAAATTTTAAAGAAATGACTGCTAATGTGTTCAGTAGTGAATGTTTGCATTTTTCTTTCAGATATTTCAACATAAAGTTTAGGTAGGCAAGTGCTAGACGATAGAGAGGTAGTTATAAGTAAATGAGAAGGCACACAAAAAGGTAGGAGAACATTCATACTTGTGTTATACGCCTGTAATCTCAGTGTTACCAGGTAGTTCCTTTAGAAATGGCTCGCCAATTCCTTGAACAAAGAATTGAATAAAATGAGCCAAAAATGATGCTGGAAGTTTATTTGAAAAGTAAGGAGTAAAGGCGTAAAGGAGAAACTGGCTGTGAAGCAAGAACAGAAGAGATAAGACCAGCAAAAGAGCATAAATAAAAGTTTACCATGATCTAAAAGACATACAGTGGGCTACCATGAAGGGTCATGATAGGTTCCCGTTCTCCTCTTTTTAACGCCAACTGCATAACTTGGAAGCCCATAGAAAGTTTCACATACTGGGTCCTGGGAATTATTTGGCGCTGTCTTGTTTTAAATTGACAGGGCCTATTTATTTCCTCAGCCAACTTTGCCCCGCCATCTCCTGCCTCACTAGCACTGAGGTAGGAGAAGTCCGAGTTTGAGCCCAACCTCAGCAATTTGGTGACTTAATGAGAGCCTGTGGAAAACAACAACAACAAAAACAGCTGGGGATATAACTGAGCATGAAAAGGTCCAGGGTTCAATTGTTAATACCACCCTCCTCCACACACACACAAAAACTGCTGGAACTAGATAGTTACAGCACTAGCTATGTTCCAGTAAGCATAGAAACCAATCATCCAACACTTTTCTAAAAATTATATTGAGGCTCATGAATTGCTATAAATAATTTTGCAGCTGTAACACATACTAAGGCAGAAAACAATGAACATATTTTTAAAAACCTCATGTGTTTTCCATATAATCTGAACAAATGTAAATATTAATGTTCACTTGAAAAGGAGAATTATTTATAATTTTACTAATGAAATAGATGTTTTTTAAATAAATACGTAAATTATATTTTTGTGGGAAGGTATTATCTCAACAAAGCAATTACATTTACAATTTGAAAATTGATTTTAAGCAATTTATTCCATAACACATATCTCTAGGAGTCTCTGAATCCCAAGCACAGTGTTTTTGAACATTTATTATTCATTTAATGCCTTGTTAACTGCATTGGAAAATTACGCCATTCTAAATGTAGGTGTATAATTATATGCTCAGCCCAGAGACATTAATTTATAGCCATTTGGGGTGATAAATAAGAATATCAGAACTCCCCTAGATAGTTGAAGGCCAGATCAAAGATGATTGCTCTTTTTCTTGTGCTCTTCCACTCACATTTCATTTGCTTCAATTATCTTTCTAGTTGGATATATATATTTGTGATTTCTTTGGGCCACCTGTCTCCTTAATTAGTACAGCATGAGAGTTCTTTCATTAAGTATTGAATGTTTCTGAAGACAACACAGGCTAAGGATTTTACTAAAAAGCAATGAATTCAGAAGGTGAGTTACAAGTCAAATATTCACTTAGTATGTGGATTTCCCTGAGTTTAAAGTTCCCCACAATTTGCAACATTTCTGTTTAGGTCAGGGGTTTAAAAGGCCATTTCATGGAGTTAGAGAGGTCAAAATTATTTTCATACTAAAAGTTGAGTATTCCACTTTTATTTACGTTCTAATGAAAACTATGGTTATACAAAGCCAACAGAACCTATGATGATAGTAATACTCAGAAATCTAATGGAATGTCTTTGTACCTGTCTTCTTATTCCCTTCCTCATCCTACTTGTGATTGAAAAAAGGGATCTCCTTCATGCTAGGCAGACTCTCTGCCACTGACCTAAACCGCAATAACCTTTTTCTATTTATTTAATTTTGAGATGAGGTCTTTCTAATTTGTCCAGGCTGACCTCAAACTTTTGATCTTGCTGCCTGAGCCTATTGAATAGCTATGTGTGCTACCATGCCTAACTTGTATATTCTTGTGTTTAAATTTTTTCTTGGTGTTAGTGTCTAATATGATAAAAATCAATTGACATGACTCACATAAACAAAAATATCAATTAAATCATCACAAGATTTTAAGACTATAAAGGATTTCTGAGACCAAAATATTTGAGAATCATTGCTCTCATTCATTCTTTAAAAAAATTACTGAGAGCATTGTTTGTCAGGTACTATATCCTGTGATATATGATTGGAATACAGATATGTACTAAATACTGTTAGAAGATTAGGAGGTTTACCTACATTATCCAATTTAAGTGCCCAGCTTACCTTCAAAGTAAATATGGTAATGTTACTGGCCACTTTGGTTTATATTCTTAGGTTCATTTGGTTGCCACTGACTGAATCAAAGGAGGACATAATATTTTGGTAAAAAGGAAAAAAGAGATTTATTCAAAGCTAGCTATAAGGAAATAGAACAACCTATATGCCTCAAATCACCATCTCCCTCTGTATAGATGGATAAGGGTCTTTTATAGTGAGGAATGAAGGGGAGGATATCACAGAGAGGTAATGCAGACTTGCTTTATCACTTCTAGCCATTTTCAACTCATCCTTCTCTTTCTGGTGTAAAGAAACCAGGCTCTCACCTTCTGGGATTAGGGAAGAGGGACTGTTGGTTATATTCATCAGGAGGAAGTTTGGAAAAGTTGTTTATCTCTAAAAGAAAAACCATAATTTTAAAAGGTCCATTTTTCAGTCCTGGTTACAATCACCTTCATTTTAGAAATGAGAAAATGAGTCTTTATGGTAGGAATGTCCTATCATACTTTAAAAGTAGTATGAATTCCACTATATAATATTCAGTCCTTTATCTATCTTGTTTTGTTTTTAATGCTGGTGAATGAATCAGAGTCATTCCCACCTTTTCTTTTTTTAAAAAATATTATTTTAAGATAGGGTGTCTCTAAGTCACTAAATTGTCCAGGCCAAGTTCAAACTTGTGATCCTTTGTCTCAGTCTTCCAAGAGTGCTGCAATTACAGATGCATACCACCATTCCTGTCTTTTTCTTTTTAATGAAGCTGAGAATCTCAATAGAATTAAAATTTTGCCTATGATAAAATCTTAGTATGAGAAGTAGAGTGTAGCTCAGTGGTAGAGCACTTGCATAGCATTCATGAAGCTCTGGATTCAATCTCCAGAAGCACCCAAATCAAAGTCAGATGAAAATCAGATTCACATCGTAACAACTCTACTTTCAAATATGTTTTTTTTTCTATTTGACTAATGCTTTGTTTCAGGAAGCATTTGGTTAGAATCTCTGTTGTGAGCTGACATAGAGGCTATTCTTCAGGCCAAAAGGCCTTCGAAGTTAGGTCACCTGGAGCTTGATGGAGAAAAAGGGAGTCTGTGTCTGCCAAAGAAAGATCCCAAGAGTTGAGCAATTTCCTGAATGGAACATTTTATTGAGCATTTATCACATTCACAGCACGAAAGAGGGAACTCACCCTCAACATAAACTGGAAGCTGGAGGTGAAGCCTTCAGTGCAAGATCTTTTTTCCACCTAGGCAACACACCTGCACTGAAACCCAGGGTGATCCAAAGACCAGTAAAGCCAGGAAGCCAATGTGGCCATTTCAGATGGGCAGAGTGATGGTCATAGACAGTTGCAGAGCTTGAGCAGCAGCTCTGCAATACATATTCTTTTTTACAGTAATGGGAATAGAACCCAGGGATACTTTACCACTGAGGTACATCTTCAACCCTTAAAATATTTTTTGAGACCAATTCTCAATAAGTTTCCCAGATAAGATTTGCACTTGCTATTCTCCTGCTTCAGCCTGCCTCAGTGCTGGGGATCCCTCTGTTTTTGATATATTTGTACCCTGCTCTTCTTCTCCCATACTCAGCTCTCAGTAAATGGTAATGCCTTCTATTCTAAATCATTGACAGTGTACAGTAAGCAGCTATTGCACCTCTGGTGTGCCAGACTGTGTGGACTGGAACAAGAAGGATGAATTAGGTGAATTCCTTGCTTTTAGAAAAAGAAAAATGATAGACAGACAGAAAGGAAAGAAAAAAGAAAAGAAATTCAGTCTGCTAGAACTATCATAACAAAATACTGAAAATAGCTTGAACAACAGAAATGGATTTTTTTCACAATTTTGGAGGCAGTCAAATCAAGATGTTTATAGTCTTGATTTTGACTAAGGCTTCTGTCCTTGGCTTGCAGGTGATCTTTTTGTCAGTGTTCTCATTTATTCTCTGCGTATGCACTTCTTTACTGCCTCATAATTGTGTCTTTTCCTCATACGGACCTCAGTTGGAAAGTTAGGACCTATCTTAAGGATATTGGAAAAATATAACTCTTGATCTGTTAAATGTCAAATGTTTAGAGTTGGTGTCTCAAATATTGAAGAATGAATTTTAAGGGACAATTGAGGTTAAGAGTAGGGATGATTTATTAAGAGAAAAGTCCTGAGAGACCAGAGAGATCTTGAAAAGGGTGGCCACTGAAGCCCTTTGTCAAGAATAATTTATACAGTAAAATCACAACATGGGTACAACATGGGTCAGACTATAATCAACCTAGAGAACTATAAGTATAACCACTTGGCTAATATTGATCCAATAGGGAAACAGTCATGTAACAGGGGTAAAAACAAGGAACAAAGGCATTTTGGGGAAGAGAGGGGAGTATGGATCTGTATGTTCTGGCCACCCACCTATGTACCTGATGCCTCTGTGGCCCCTTCAACCAGGTGGTGCCAATTATAGTACAGGCTTAAGTTGCTGTTTATCTTGCTGGCTTGGCTATTGCAGGTACATCCAAAGGCCTGACTCTTTAGATTTGCCTCTAGCCACACTACTGATATCTATTTTTGTGCTGACTTCCTTGAGGGCCAAATTCCTCTCTGACTCTATATTAAAATTAATTTCTATCCAATTTAGCTGCCTATAATACTAACATTGTTATTTTAATATAATTGCCACTTAAAGGCCTTATCTCAAAATATAGTCACATTTTGGTATACTAGGGATTGGAATTCAGTCTTTGAAATGTGGGGTGACACAGTTCAAATCATAACCTAATGTAGAGAGAATTTCAAAATATTTTCTTTCATTATGGTCAGATTAATTTTAAGCTTCAAGTAGGATGTGATAAGGAAATAGACATTTGGAAGATACATCTAAGCAATCCTGAAAATACTACTATAATTTCAGATGATTAGAACAAAGAAAGGATAAATTTTGTTTGTTTTTGAGATAGGGTCTTCCTGTATATCCCAGACTGGCCCCAATATCCTCCTACCTTAGCCTCTTGAGTGGTAGAATTATAGGTATGCACTACTACATATGGCTAACAGGACAGTGCTGGTTTTTTGTTTTGTTTTGTTTTGTTTTGTCTTATTTGGAGCATTGGAGAATGAAGCAAAGGCATTTGCACTGAGCTACATCCTCAGCCCTTATTTTAAATTTTGTGACAAGGTCTCCCTAAGTCTCTTAAGTTTCCCAGGCTGGCACTTGTGATCTTCTTGTCTTGCCTCCCATAGTGCTAGGATTCCAGGCATGAGCCACTATGCCAAACTTTTAAACTGACAGTTTTTAAGACACAATAACATAATTTAATCGTCCACATAATTGCTGTTCTCTACATTTTAGACATGAAAATTCATAAAGAGGAAGTACCTTAGTCTGTATTTTGTTGCTAATAACATAATTCCACATATTAGGTAAGTTATCAAAGAAAGAGGTTTATTTTGATTTATAGGTATTGGCCAAGGTCAGGAGGCTGTATCGTGATGTTTTCTTTTTGTCAGAGTCCCAAGAGGGTACAGAGCATCACATGGTAAAACAGTGAACATCCATGCACATCTTCTGGTCTCCCTCTCTTCTCTTAAAAATCCATCAGTTTTCAAAAGAGGACCTTACCATAATTAACTTCTTTAATCCTAATCACTGCACAAAGGCCCCGCTCTAAACAATATTGTTGGATTAAGTTTTTATCTTCTTTGTACATCACAATGGAAATGTAATTTTCCTCATTTTTGTGTTTAAAAACTTCCCCTTGCCCCAAAATTCTTGAATATGCCCATGGTTTACTATAGCATGCTTATTTCTGTTGAAGTACTCTGTTATTCAAAAGTTAATATTATTTTTTGGAGAATCTCTCTTTGATTATTCAAAGATTCACATAAATTATACATATATATTGTATGCCCATCAATGTAGAATTATAGTTATTTATGTCTTTTTATCTCTAAAATATAAGAAAAAGTGGTGTTATGAATCAAAATTATAATAACACAAGATTTTATATTTGTCCATATATTTATCACATAACTTTATACTTTCATATGGCTTTGAGTTATTGTCTAAAATCTTTGTTTCAGCACTACTTATAGTAGAGCAAGACTAGTTCTAATGAACTTCCTCAGATTTTGTTTATCTATGAAAGCTTAAAATGTTTTCCTTTTGGAGGGAGAGTTTTTCAATATGAAGTATTTTTGTTAAAGTTTTTTCTATCAACACGTTAAGTATATCATTTCATGCATTCTAGCCTGTAAAATTCTACTGAGAAATTTCCAGCCAAGAGCCTGGATTCCACAGCAATGTCCTGCATGAGTCCAGATGAAGACCTAGAGCTCATGACAATGTCTCCCACAAGTCCAACTGCAAGTCTACAGCCCACAAGAAAGACTCACATCAGTCTCTTTTATGGATCCATGCTGAGAAGGTCCAAAGGTCAGTGGTGAAAGCTAGGACATCTGTGCCAGTGGGGTGAAGGAGCTGTGCTGGTAGATTGAGGGTTTTATGCTGGAGGTGAGAAATCACACTCACAGCAAAGACCAGGGCTGTCCTGAAAATCAGCACAGCCATCCTCAGCAACACGAAGGCCCCGAGCTCCTCTGACAATAAGAATATTTGAGTACATGCCAGAAAGCCTGCATGATGAGTTTGTCCTGGAGATTAAGCAGCATATGTCTTTCCCCTCTGGAGCCAGGAAGCAATGCTTGACATAAGGACTAGAGCTCCCCCAAAGTGAACCACAGCCACTCTCAACAAGTTCCTGAGCTCCTCTGATGACAATGGTCAAACTCACACTGGGGAAGCTAGTCATGATGAGCTCCTCCAGGAGAACCATCGGCTCAAACAGCAACACTTAGAGAAACCCACAATGCCTAGCTTTTCCTTCTCCACATCTCTATTCATGCTAACAACTTTTCTCATGTGGAACATCTATGCTCAGCACCATAATTCAGGTGTTAAGTTGACCATCAGTTTTTAATCCATAACAATAACTATCTTAACTATTTTGTATTTATTTTTGTCTTTTTCCTTCCTTCTTTTCTCCTTTCCCCATCCTAGTTTCACTTTCCTTTTGAAGAGTTTTTTTCCATTTCACAATATGGTTGGTAGGGTTTTTACTATACATTCTGTTTCATTGCATATTTCTTCAGGGATTTTATTTTATATATTCTTGGTCCAGTTTTATTAATTCATATGTGTCTAGGAATACATCTATTTCTCATAGATTCTCCAGTTCACTGCAGTCTAAATTTTTGATATAGTTTCTTATAAACATCTGGATTTTGGATGTGCCCATTATGATTTTTTTCATGTTTATTTCTAATTACAGTGATATAATTGCTTTCTTCCCTTTTCTTGCTAAGTTCAGCTAAGGGTTTATCATCTTTATCATTTCAGAGAATGAACTCTTTGATTCATTGATCTTTTGTTTTGCTTTTTAGTCTCAACTTTATTGATTTCTGTTCTGATGTTTATATGCTCTTTCCTTGTGCAAGTTTTAGTATTGGATTGCTCCTGTTTTCTAGAAACCATGAGATGCATTACTTGGGTATGTATTTGAGATAGTTTCACTTTTCTAAGCTGGGTATTCCTAAGCACTTTCCTCTTAGAAGTGCTTTTATTGTGTCCCACAGGTTTTGATATGCTGTGCTGCAAATCTAACTTAATTTTAGAAACCTTTAAGTTTTATCCTTGATTTCTTCTATGATATATTAATAGTTATTTAATTTCATTTTTCCCAATCTTGCATTTTTTCATTTTAAAGAGAAAAAAAAAACCAAAAACCAGGAAGCAAACAATTAAAAAAAACAACAAAAACAAAATGATGACAACAACAGCAGCAAAAAACAATGGCAATATAGGATTTCAGAACAAGATGGTAGGAATTTAACAATGTTTGTTATATTACATATTGTTATCCTCTAGGTAATTGTTCAGGCTACCTGATACAGGCATGCAAGATTGATCAATGTAATTTCCCTTTGAGCAGTTTCTTTCCCTTATACTATATCTATTGTAACTTTTGGATCTTATTTACTCTTTCAATTTCTTACCCTAGGGATACAATATAGTATTTACACATGCAAGTCTGATTTATTTCACTTATGAGTATGGTTTCTAGTAGCATCCATTTATCTATAAAAGCCTGTGTTTATCATTATTTATGGCTGAGTACCATTCCATTATATAAAAATACCACATCTTTTTTAATCCATCCTCATTTGATGGGCATTTGGTTTGTTTCCAAGATTAGGCTATTACAAATTGTGCTGCTATAAATATGGATGCACATTTATTGTTGTGATATGATGTTTTTAATTGTTCTGCAAAAATACTCAGCAGAGAAATACCGAGTTGAATGGAACCTCTAATCCTAGTTTTTCGAGAAATCTTCATAGTGATTTCCACATTGGTTGTACCAGTCACCAACAGTGGAGAACCAACAGTGGAGAACAGTTCCTTTTTCCCTACAGCCCCATCAGCATTTGTTATTGGATAATTTCTTGACATTGGGCATTCTTTCTGGAGTGAAATGTTATCTCAGTGTTGTTTTAATTTGCTTCTCTTGAATGAGCAATCATGTTGAACACATTTCTATATATTTATTTGTCATTTGTATTTCTTTATCTGAGAATTATGTATTGATCTCAGATGTCCATTTTTGGATTAAGTCTTTGAATTTGAGGGGCCCGATTTTTTTCAATTCTTCATATATTCTTTTTTATTTTGTCTTTTTGAGACAGGGTCTCGCTATGCAGTTCAGGCTTGCCTTGAGCTCACTTTGTAGCCTAGGCTGGTCTCGAACTCGCAACGATCCTGCTGCCTCAGCCTCCCAAGTGCTCTGATTACAGGCATGAGCCACCAAGCCCAACCTCTTCATATATTCTAGATAAGAGCTTTTGTCTGAGGGATAGTTGGCAAAAATCTTTCCCCAATCTGGATTTTCTCTTTACTCTGTTGGAGATTTCATTTGATATGCAAAAAATTTTTAGTAAGATGAGATCCCAGTTATTGATTCTTTGACATACTTCCCATGCAGTTTGGTTTTTGTTCGTGAACTCTTGGCCTACCCCTATGTCCTCGAGATTTCTACCTACTTTCTCTTCCAGTAGGTTTAGCATTTCTGTCTTAATATTTGAATCTTTGATCCATTTTTATTTTGGTTTAGTGCATGGTGATGGGCATGGGTGTAGTTTAAGTCTTCAGCATGTACAAAGCCAGTTTTTCCAACACCACATATTGAAGAGGCTGTCTTTCTTTTAGTGAACATGTTTGGATCCTTTGTGAAAAGATAAGGTGGCTGAGTGTTTGTAGTTGTGTCTATATATTCTGTGCTGTTCCATTAATCCTCAGATCTATTTTTGTTGTTTTTGTTTTTGTTTGTTTGTTTTTTCCAGTACCATGCTGATTTTATTATAGCGGCTTTATAGTATAATTTCAAGTCTGGAATTGTGATGCCTCCTGCCTTGCCTTTGTATCCCAGGATGGCTTTTGCTATTTTAGGTCTTTTCTAGATTTAGGTAAATTTTAGCATTGTTTTGTCTAGAGGTATACTAATGATATTTTGATGGGGATTTCATTAAATATGTATAAAAGTTTTGGAAGTATAGCCATTTTCACAAGGTTGGTTCTTTGTTTCCATAGCAAGGGATATCTTTTCATTTTCTCAATTCTTCAATTTATTTTTTCAGAGTAATATAATTTTCAATGTGTAAATATTTTACTTCCTTTTTTAGATTGATTCCTAAGAATTTCATTTTTTGGATGTTATTATGAATGTTTTGGTTTCTCTAATTTCTCTCAGTGAGTTTGTTGTTTGTGTACAGGAAAGCTATTGACTTTTGAATACTGACTTTGTACCCAGTTATGCTGCTGAATTTGCTTATTAAGTCTAGAAGTCTGTTGATGGAATTTTTGGGGTCTTCTATGTAAAGTATGTTATCTGTGAATAATGAAATTTAACTTCTTCCTTTTCTTTCTGTATTCCTTTTATTTCTCTCACTTGTCTAATTGGCTCTGGTGAATATTTCCAGAAGTATATGAATAGGAGTGGTGATAGTGGAAAACCTTGTCTTGTTCCTAATTTTAGAGTGAAAGTTTTCAGGTTTTGTCCATTTAGTATGATGTTGGCTGTTGATTTGTCATAGATGGCTTTTATCAGATTGAGGTAAAGTACATCTATCCCGATTTTCTATAGGGTTTTTACCATGAATGAGGGTTGCACTTTATCAAAATCTTTTTTACATCTATTGAGATGATCATGTAATTTTTGTCTTTTGTTATATTATTATGCTGTATTACATTTATTAATTTGCCTATGTTGAAATATCCTTGCATTTCTTAGACTTGATGTATAATCTTTTTGATGACTTGCTGCATTCTGTTTGCTAGTATTTTATTTAGGATATTTGTATCTATTTTCATTACAGAGATGGGCCTGTAATTTTGTGTTTTGGTTGAGTCTTTCTCGGTTTTGGTATCAAGGTAATATTTGCCTCCCAGAGGCAATAATTGCCTCCCAATTAGGAAAAATTACTTTCTGCTCAATTTCATTAATGAGTTTGAGGAGTATTGGTATGAAATAATTTCTAAATTTCTTGTAGAAGTCAGCTGTGAATAGCTCAGGACCTGGGCTTTTTTTCCTTTGGTAAGTTTTTAATTACATTTTCAATTCCATTAGCTGATATTGAGTTGTTCAGAAGTTTTATATTTTCTTGATCCAGCTTTGATAATTCATATGTTTCTAGGAATCTATTTCTTCTGTGTTTTTGATTCTATGAGACTGAAGGATTTCAAAGTAGTATTGATAATCTGTATTTCCATAGCATCTGTAGTGATTTCACTCTTTTGATTCCTTATTGCATGAATTTGGAGTTTTTCTTTCCTTTTTTTTAATAAGGTTGGCTAGGGGTTTATCAATTTTATTTATTTTTTCAAATAACCAAGTTTTTGAATCAATAATTCTTTATATTGTTTTTTAGACTCAATTGCATTAACTTCTCTTATCTTTATAATTTCCTTTCTTCTTTTGGCTTTAGGCTTGACTTGTTTTTCTTTTTCTAGAAGTTTGAGGTTCAGCATTAGGTTGTTTATTTGTGCTTGTTTTGTTTTCCTGATGTGAGAATTAACCACTGTAAATTTCCCTCTGAGGACTGCTTTAATTGCATCCCACAGGATCCAGTAAGTTGTACTTGGATTTTCATTTGATTATATATATATTGTTTAATTTCTTCTTTAATTTCCTCTGCGATCCATTGGTTGTTCAGTAGGGTGTTATTTAATTTCCATGTGGTTATAAAGATTTTGCAGTTTCTTTTGATATTAATTTCCAATTTCATTGCACTATGGGTATGTGAAACTGGAATTAAGGGAGTGTAGTAATAAATTAGTCCACTGATTGATATTAGCATACTTCTGGATGTGTCTGAAGATATTTACTAAAAACAGAAGCTCTACCTTCTGTGTGTGGCAACCCCCAAAAGGCTTGTAACCTGGATGGAATAAAAGGGGAAGGCAGGCATGCTGCTGCTTGCTGCTTGCTGTTTTCTGCCTTCCATCCCATCAGTTTATCCTGCTCTGCCCTTCATGCCATTCTTTTAGAGACAGATGCTATAGACTGAAATTTCTATAAACTGTAAGCCAAAATAAAGCTTTCCTACTTTATCTTATAGGTGTTAGGTATAGTGCCTCAGAAATGAGAAAAGTAACTAAGACACTAAGGCAACATGACAGAGAAGTCCACCAGTTGAAATTTACTATCAGGGGACTTATAAAGGAAATCTGGTCCACTCATTGATCCTGGAACTTCTTACCCCCAAGGTTCAGCAAATATAAAATTTTGGGAAGGTTTTTAATGCTCTAAGGGAAGGAAGTGAGTGCCAAAGTGGCAGCTGAGATGCTGGGGTCAGCACCAAGCCTAGCACCA